>LNAC01001454.1:54178-100295 GCA_002007465.1 Ailurus styani
CTTGGTCTCTGGGGCGACGTCCCTCCGTGGAGCCGACTTCTAACAGTTCCGAGTCTGTGCTCCGCTGCTCGCTCCCTTGCTGGCAGCCGGCCCCTCCCCCCGGGGTCTACCTTTCCGTCGCCTCTGATTCACTTCTCCGCACGGCCTACCTTCCAGAAGGTGGTCAATTTTCTGTTCCTAGAATTGCTGCTCTTCTTCTCTTCGATCTCCGGTGGAATTTGTAGGTGTTCAGAGTAGTTTGATAGCTCTCTGGGTGAATTCCTGGGACCTGATGATAATCGGTCTCCTACTCCTCCGCCATCTTGCCGCTCCTCCTCCTAAAGTTTATATTTTGCTTTCACTTAGTCATTTTCTGATGCTCTTCCTTTCTTTATATTGATGCAAGTTTCTGCTCTACATAATTTTCCTTCTCTCTTTTAACATTTCTTGCAAGGTAAGTCTACTGGTAACAAATCAACTTCTCAAATTCTCTCAAGTAGGTATGCCTTTATTTTTGAAGGATAATTGCACAGTGAACAGAATTCTAATTTGGTGTTTTTTCCTCTTAACACAAATTACTCCACTCCAGTCCACTCCAGCACTCCACTCTCCTCTTGTTTTCATGGTTTCTGAGAGGACCTGAATGAAATTCTTGTCTTTGCTCCTTTATTGATAAGACACCCCCTAACCCCAGGCTTCTTTCAACAATTTTTCTTTATCTTTGGTTTTCTCTCTTTAGTTTTTATCCTGAGCTTCCTGGATCTTGATTTGGTGTCTGACATTCATTTGGGGGAAATTTTCTGTCATTATTGCTTCAGATATTTCTCCTGTTCCTTTCTATTTCTTTTCCTTCTTGCATTTTGATTACACATATATTATACTTTTGTGGTTTTCCCATAGATCTTAAATATTCTGTTTTTTTTTCCAGTCTTTTTCTCTTTGCTTCCAGTTTTAGAAGTTTCTATTAATATATCATCGTTTCCTCAGCTGTGTTCAATCTACTGATGAAACTATCAAAGGTATTCTTCATTTTTGTTATGGCATTTTTAATCTTCAGCATTTCCTTTTTAATTATTATTTCTTTTTTTTTTTTTTAAAGATTTTATTTATTCATTTGACACAGAGAGAGAGATTANTGGCATTTTTAATCTTCAGCATTTCCTTTTTAATTATTATTTCTTTTTTTTTTTTTTAAGATTTTATTTATTCATTTGACACAGAGAGATTACAAGTAGGTGGAGAGGCAGGCAGAGAGAGAGGAGAGAGGAGGAAGCAGGCTCCCTGCTGAGCAGAGAGCCCGATGTGGGCCTCGATCCCAGGACCCTGGGATCATGACCTGAGCCGAAGGCAGCGGCTTTAACCCACTGAGCCACCCAGGCGCCCTTTCTTAGACTTTCTTTTTCCCCGGGCTGCCTTGGTGGCATGGTAAGTTAAGCATCCGCCCTTAGTTTGGGTATTGATCTCTGGGTCCTGGGATCAAGTCCCACAATGGGCTCCCTATTCAGCAGGGAGTCTGCTTCTCCCTCTCTCTTCGCCCCTGCCGCCACTCATGGTCACGCGCTCTCTCTCTCTCTCTCTCTCTCTCTCTCTCAAATAAGTAAATATAAAGTCTTTAAAAAAAGAGAAAAGAATTTCCATCTCTCTGTTTACAGTACCCATTTGTTCTTGAATGTTGCCTACTTTTAACAATAGAGACTTAGTATATTAAACATAGTTGTTTTAAATTCACAGTCTGATCATTCCAGCATCTCTGACATATATGGGTCTGTTTTTGATGCTTGCTCTATCACTTCAAATTGTTTTTTGCCTTTTAGTATGCCTTGTAATTGTTTTTTTTTTCCCAGAAAGTCAGACATGATGTACCGGGTAAAAGAAACTGTGGTAAATAGGCCTTTAGTAGTGTAGTGGTGAGGCATGTGGGGCTAGGGTGTTCAGTCTATAGTTCTACAATTTGGTCTCAGTCCTGGACTTTGAACTGCACAAGTGTTTCTCATCTTTTTCACCCCCTTACATGGTGCATGACAGTTAAAGGGGAGCTAGAGTTGGATATTTCCCTTCCCCCATATGAAAGACTCCAACAGGCTAGATTTGTTCCCTTTCCCCTAATTGGTTAGGCTCTGAAAAAAACCACAATAGGTTAGGCTCTGGTAAAATAGTTTCTCTTGAGGGCAAACTGCTAAGAACTGAGTGTCCTAGCATATTTCAAAAAGTTACTTTTCTTTCCCCCACTGAGGAAGCACAAAGGTATTTTTCTCCAGTCTTCACTGTGAGAACCTGATAGAACTCCTGTAGGTAAACTCACAAAATTGTGCTTCCCTCCTTCATGACTGGGTCCCCCTAGAATTTCTATCTCTCAGCTTGTTCACATTGAGGCTCCAGCAATTCATCAATTACAGTTCATGTGTTCCTATCCTAGCACTAGTTCCTGTGCAGGTTTCTGCTCCATTAAGTTGTGATTCTTTGTATTCACCTGTCTCCAAATTTGGGGGCAGTGGTTTGCCCTGTGACCTCACTTCTCTAAGGGATCTAAGAAGAGTTATTGATTTTCAATTTGTTCGGCTTTTTACTTGTTGCGAGGATGAAGTGTGACTTCTAGGCTCTTTACATGCCAGATAGGAAACTGGACTATCCTCTACCTTTTTAAGAAAATGCTTTCTTTCAGCTGTCATCTTTAAAGAAGGATAGATTGACAGATTTTCTGAGGCCATGAAAGGACAGGCTTTAAAAGTATATTTTGTAAAAAGAAGCCATTGATTTATGTTAATATCTGTACTCCTCTCTAATATGGTTGTAAATAAAAAAATTTTAACATCTGTTATGAGTCACAAGGCATAACCACGTCTACTGACTTGGAACATTTTCATTTTCTACCTGCAGCTCCTCTTTTGCACTTTAAAACTATGATGTGGATATAACCCAAAAGTGGAGTAAAGGCCCTTTTAATTATCCAGATCTACATTTCCTGTTAACTGCTTTTCACTCTGTGTGAGGGTCCCTACATGCAGAGATTTCTGAAGGGAGGAAATTAAACCTTTCTCACTAGGGAAAATTTGGCTCTTAGAAAGTGTTTAATGTTGCTGAGGTTGAACATGGACTTACTGTTATTAATAGAAAAAATGCTAATGATTGTAATGTTTCTCAGCATTACATCAGACTTTCTCCCTTTGGCAAATCCCTTTGAAAATCAGAGTGGTTGTTGATACTTCCCAAAACACTTCTGTGTTGCACTGGGAGATGGTTGTATAACCTTTCAACATAAAAAAGTTCCTGGAACAGAAGTTTGGATATTTATGTTCATGACCATCTCCCTACTGGAAATTTTACATAAGAATGATGTATATGTTGAGGAGAAACATAGGAAATTGATAATCTTTTTTTGTTAACTCTCAGTATATAATCAGGGTCCATTGAATCCAGTTTTAGTTTTTGAGTTTCCTTTTTGTGCAGTTTTAACTACATGTACAGGTTGATATTTCATCATGACTTCTATTGTTATTAGCGATCTTCAAAAGAAAAAGGAGAAAAAAATTTTAGATACAACAGAATTTGTTCTATCTTATAATTATCATCAGGGCCGTTTTATAAATTTGAAATAAATTACGGAATTTCAGTAATCTTTGCTCTTTTATCATTACTCATCAATTTATTTCCAACTATGCTAAAAAGACTAAAACAAATTATTTAAATGAGAGAATGATAGAACCGCCTAAGATGATACAGTGGTAAAATGTATCATCGCTAAACTATTTTTGCTAGTATTTCAAAAGTTAGATCCCTCTTTCTCTCTCTCTTACTCACATACACACACACAAAGCACATAAAACACATACACCCCCCCACACACACACCCCAGAATGTTTTTATTAGCTAAAAGAGAACATTGTTGATAATCTATTATCTACCAGATGCTATTTAGGAATTTATATAAATTCTATTATTTGAATCTCACAATATACCAATAAGGTAATAATTATTACTGCTAGTTTATCAATAAAGAAACTAAAGGCCTGAGAACATATGCAGTATTTTATGTCTTACACTGTCTAGTATAGTAACTTAAACCATATAAACATATGTATTTTAACTAATAAATGATATTAATTTGTTCAGGGAAAATATACATTTCATATAAGATTTTGAATAAAATACATGTACATTTGTTAATTATAAAAATATATTGAGCACCTACTGCCTATAAAACATGGTCCCTGCCTTTAAGGCACATTCTAGTCTTACAGAGTGCTTAGACATATATAGAAGTAACCATAATACAAGGAAGAAAGTCCTGTGTCCTGTGATGACTGTGGTTTTGCAACAGAGGTGATTATTTCTCCTAGGTGGAGGAATCATCTGTGATGGTGGATGGTCTTGTACATTCATCAGTGGGGAGAAAAGGGGTATTCCAGAAGAAGGGATTATTCCAAGTACATAGCTGATCATAGAAAAGAGGGCAGTTTACCTGTGGCCAGCTAATTATAGGTATAAATTAATGACCTGCTTCTCTGAATTTCTGTGTTTTATGCCAATAATTTGTTTCTTACTGCAAAATTTGCTTTTAGATAGGAAGCATTTATTTACTCTTATAGTCATGGATATTTATTCTTTTTTATTAGTTTTACATGTTCATTATGAATTACAGTCCTATATTGATAAATTTAATTTCTATGTGTTTTTCTTTAACATTAAATGTAACCCTAAAACCTTAATTCTAATGTCCATAGCTCTATTTGGTTTTCATTACCATAATACTAAGGTTAATAAAACAAATGTATGAGTAAATATTTATGTACAATTAATTTAGTTGAAAGTCTACATTGAACCCATAAAAGGTCCAATTATTATGATTGCCAATAATTTTTACTAATTCACACACTGTTTTGCATATATCAAAATAATATCTTAAAATAATTTTCTATATTCTGTTTGGTTCTAGTCCTCTTTTTTGTTGAGTGTTGCTTACATGGAGGCAGCAGATATAAAAATTAGAGACTTGCTGTCAGATGGGTCTGGCCCCGCTGCATGGCCTCGGGCATGGTACTTAGCCTCAACTTTCTCTGCTGTGAAATGTGGATGGACTACATTGCAAGATTATCATGAAGTTTAAATAAGATATTGTCTATGTGAAGTCTTTATCCCATGTCTGGCATGGAGGAGATGTTCAAGTAGAGGTCACTGAGATTTCATTCCAGATCCTATATACTTCAGAGTACATAAGCTGACCAGAACCTAAAATAGGATACACTAGATCCTAACTCAAGAACATCCAACCAATTAGACTTAAGGGAGGAGGTTTGTCAAATAAGTATATGAATTCCTAATGCTATTACTTTTGGATTATTTTGTTCTACTCAACTTTGGGAAGTTGAGTTTGTTAGCATTTTGATCAAAAAAACATTAAAAACATATTACAGTATGAGAAAGTAGAAAATTTTAATTGTGTAACGTTGCACTTATTCAAAGAGGAGTGTAGGCATTTTTTTGAAACAGCCATACTTTATTATCTTACAGATAAATCCAAAGCAGATGGGAAAGTTGCTGTGGTAGCCAAGAAAAGGGTAAGATCATGTTTCATTATATAAAATAGGCAGACTTCAAATTCTATTTGATTAAAGTTATTTTTAAAAGAAAATTGAATTAATATTTAAAAGCAAAATGACATGTAATGAGTTTTTTCTTCTAGATGTTGGTTGAGTATATGTTTCCTTTTTTAGGTTGACACTAGAAATTTAATATTTATTATTTATATCAGTGTTGTAGAATTATCAGAAATTAGAACAGTAGAAAAATTTAAAGTTAACAAGTTAGCAATTGCTTTTATTTACATGGTATTTCATGTACATACTCTAATATACTAAAATATTTTTTATGTATCATGTTCTTGGAATGTATATGATCTCATGGAAAATTTAAATAATTGAAATCCACAGTTTAATATGGACTTTACCTTGAAGTTGAGAATCATGTCACCCATTTATATCAATCTAAACCTAGAATCTTTTCAATAAAATCTGTAAAGTCAATAGTACTTTAAAAGAATTTAAAAAATTTAACACATCATTCTGTTCTTTGTATGCAGGGAGATGTTTACTTATTTTCAAAACTATGATTGGAATAGGATGAACATTCTCCTCATGTGACTATTCTTAACAGGTCACTACTTAAAAAGAGAAAGGCCCAATGGTTAAATCAAATTCTTTTAGACAAAAAATAGATTGATGTCATAAGAAAAAGAATTGTGATTGAAAGGAGAGCCTATCCCTCTACTATTTCCTGCATTAAATGGTGGGGTTGGTGCAGGGTGGACCCAGGGAAGGTTGAGTGTAACCCAACAGAACAGAAAAAATGTTGGTCACAAACCTATAGATGAACAGGCAATGAGGTAAGCATCGTTTTTGTCTTTTGAGTATGTATATATCATGAGTCCTTTTATTTTTGTATTATTTATTTATTTATTTATTTATTTTTATCATGAGTCCTTTTAAAATTTGGTTTTGTTTTACACTGTTGCTTTTTGACTTGTAAAAGTAATCTGTATTTTTCACTGGCTAAATAATGTTGTTGACCTTTGCAGAGAGGAATTCCATATCATAAAAGACAAGGTTGCCTTTTTTAAAGAAAGGAAATAGTACTTGTGTCTATGTCGGACCATTTAGACAGGAACATGTGAGATAGTGCAGGATTGTTAATGTGGGTGGAATTGTTTATTTTAGTCTCTGCTAAAGGATATTTAGAATCAAAAATGATAAAGATAATAATAACTAACATCTCTCTTTCTATATATATATTGCTTTATTTTTACCAGTGATTCTCAATGAATATGGTACTGTTGACTCTAGGACAGTGCTATTCAAAGTGTGGTCCATGGACCAGAAATAGTCTGTGAACTATTTATTATTGGTCTGCAATGAGATAAAAGCAAAAAATGGCAGGAACCATTTAGAAAGTTGTATAGCAATTCAACAGAGTCATTTTTTTGTGTTGAATGTAATGATAAAATGGAACTTATATTTTGTATTTATTTTCTATTTCACTTTTTTCCTAGTAACTTATTTTTAATTGTATAAAAGTATAGATCTTCAGCATATTGAGGGCAAAACTGGTCATTTAACACAGATTATTTGAAAGACACTGCCCTATGTGTCTTGGAGTGTGTTAGGAATTTGTAGAAGTGTCTTGGCCTACAGTAGTTTGGGGGAATACAGGGCTTTTTGTTGGGCAAAGTTAAGGAAACTAGCTATCTTGCAATGCATGGAACAAAACTGTATAACAAAAACTCTCCAGCATTTGGCATGACTTTTGAATGTGCTGCTAGACTCAACAGACTACAAATATACAGTTGACCCTTGAACAACACAGGGTTGGGGCACTGACTGCTGCAGTCAAAAACACATGTATAACATTTGGCTCCCTTAAATTTAACTAATAACATGTTGTGAGCTAAAAAGCCATAATAAAAACATAAACAGTCAATTAACACATATTTTGTATGTTATATGTATTATATACTATATTCTTACAATAAAGTAATCTAGAGAAAAGGAATGTTAAAATCATAAGGAGAATATACATATACAATACTGTATTGTAAAAAATCTGAGTATAAGTAGACCTGTGAAGTTCAAACCTGTGTTGTTCAAGGGTCAACCATAATTGTATAGTGATTTAATATAAAATAACACTGAAATATAACATGTTAGACAAAAAGCCAAGGAATTTAGAAGGCTTGTTATAAAGCAGGAAACTGAAACGGAATAAACACGCTGTTCTTGAAATTATGGAAGAATTTACTAATTTTCTACTCAGCATATTGTAACATATTTAACTATATATTTAGCCATGAAGAGTAGAAGTGCAGTTCCTGAGATACCATGGAAAACATTTACAAAAGTGAAACAGGAAATTTGAGAAGCCTTTTAACAGTCTTAAAATCAAATATTACTGACTTGACAGATAAATGAAATGTATTGCTCTCTTTGAATTTCAAAAAATAAACATTTAGAAATATTTCATAGTATTACTGCCCTTTATGTATTTGTAAACACTTTAGAATAATACTAAGAAATCTGCTACAAATAGTACATATGGAAATTATTGTTAGTCTATTGTTTTCCAATCTTACTCTGATACTGTCCCCAAAGTCTACCTTAAAATTCTTCATTATATAAGATATAGATATTATTGCATCTTTTTCTAATTTATTATCGAGATAGTCTTCCTCGAGGCACTTAGGTGACTCAGTCAATTGGGTGTCCAACTCTTGATTTCAGCTCTGGTCATGATCTCAGGGTGGTAAGGTTGAGCCCCACGTCAGCCTCAACACAACACAGAGTCTGCTTGAGATTTTCTCTCTCTCTCTGCCCCTCTTCCTGCCTTCACTCTCTCTTTCTCGGTCTCTCTCTCTAAATAAATAAATAAATAAAATCTTTAAAAAAAGACCTTCTTCCTCATATATTGAAAGTTATGGCGAAGTTGTTTTCACGTACTAGAGACTGAATGTGGCCCTGATGTGTTGTGGGATTTCTGTGATATTTTATTACTAGATCATCTCATGTCATAGCACACAGAGAATTATTTCCCCTATAGGGAATTATTTTCCCAAACTCATTTGGGAGAATATAATACTTCTCATTTTCTATGCTTGGGAAATCTATAATTTATTTTGGAATATTATCTCTCTTTAAATGAAGATTTGGGTTTTTTTTCATGATAAAATATCTGTTACTACTTAAATGTAATTTCACACCCTCACCAACACCTGTTGTTTCTTCTGTTGGGAATACAAGTTGGTGGAGCCACTTTGGAGAACACTATGGAGGTTCCTCAGAATGTTAAAAATAGAACTACCCTACTATCCAGCAATTGCAATACTAGGTATTTACCCACAGGATACAAAAATACATGTACCCTGATGTTTATGGCAGTATTATCAACAATAGCCAAACTGTGGAGGAGCCCAAATGTCCATCAGCTGATGAATGAATAAAGAATATGTGGCATGCATATATATATATACATATATATATGTATGTATGTATGTATGTATATACATATATATGTGTGTGTGTGTATGCACACACACACATTGAAATATTACTCAGCCATCAAAAAGAATGAAATCTTGCCATTTACAATGACATGGATGGAGCTAGAGTATATTATGCTAAGTGAGATAAGTCAGCCAGAGACAAATACTATATGATCTCATTCATATGTGGAATTTAAGAAACAAAACAGATAAACATATGGGAAGGGGAAAAGAAAAAAAAAGGAGAGAGGGAATCAAGCAATAGAAGACTCTTAACAATAGAGAACAAACTAAAGGTTGATGGAGGGAGGTGGGTGAAGGGTGGGCTAGGTGGGTAAAGGATATTAGGAGAACACTTGTTATGATGAGCACTGGGTGTTATATGTAAATGAGGAATCACTGAATTCTGCTTCTGCTCCTGAAACCAATATTACACTGTATGTTAACTACCTAAAATTTAAATAAGTAAAAAAAAAAAAAAAAAGAAATGCAGATACTTTCCTACATTCTAGAAGAGAAGTCAGATATGTAAATTTAAAAGAATTATATAAGAATGAAGTATGGGGTCCCGGGGTGGTTCAGTTGGTTAAGCATCTGTCTTCACCTCAGGTCATGATCCCAAGGTCCTGGGATGGCCCCCTGCATTGGGCTCCTGCTTAGTAGGAAGTCTGCTTTTCCTCTCCCTCTGCCCCTCTCCCCCACTCATGCTCTGTCTCTCTCTCTCTCTCTCAAATAAATAAAATCTTTTTTTAAAAAGAATGAATGAAGTATCTCTACAATAAAGTTATAAGTAAAAAAAAAAAGTAGCTTCTGTTCTTATGTCCACCACTACTTCTGTTGGTACATTTTTCTATAGATCCTGTACAGATTGACTTTATCCAAACTCATTTATTCATGATAGGGATGACTGGCATTTATCTTACTGATTATGTCTTCAAATGTAGTTTTTCTCAAGCATACACATACACAAATGCATTTTTATTTTATTATATTTTATTTCTCTTTTATATTATAGTATTTTGAAATTATTCGTGTAGTCAGATATATTAATTATGTTACAGGCTACAATTGCTGTAACCAGGAGACTCCAAATTACAGGGAGTCATACAGATAGAATTTTATCTATCTCTTTATACCTGACCAAAGACGGACCAATGATCCAGAGTGGGAGGAGACTTTGCTCCACAAGATCATTTAGACTCCCAAGATTTTTTCTGTTTTATTGTTATGCCAACCCCCAGGATGTGGTCCTAATCTATATGGTCAAAAGTTGAGTGCACCATCCCATCCACATTCTGGCCCATGAAAAGAGGTAAAGTGGAAAAGGAGTGCAAACAATTAGTTGAACAAGAAAACATAAACTTGAAGCTGCGCATGCCATTTCTCTGACGTCCCATAGGCAAAGGGAAGGAGGGAAATGCAGCTTCTAACTGGACCAGTTTAGATACTGGGGTTGCAGTTAGTGGTCTAAGACTTTCATTTAAGAATAGAGAATGGTATATTTCAAAATATTTCTTACAAAAGGGAATGGTTAGGTCTGATAGAGCTGAGAAACTAAGTCTTAGATTGCCTCATTTGACCCTCACAATACCAGTGGGAAATAAGTATTACCATAATTGTTCTTACAAAGAAACTGCTCCCAGGGGTATTAAGTGACTAACAGGAGAGGCAGAACCAGGGTAGGATTCCAGTTCTGATAGTCCATAATACCACAGCTTCTTTTAACACTTCTTTGGCTTTTAAGTCCCTTTACTATCTTTAAGATACCAAATCACTTTTTAGTATCTTTTTAAGTATCTGAATCACTTTGTATATTTGACTCTTAAATAATTGTGAACTTCATCCTTATGAACAGGCACAATCCTAGCTTTAAAACAATTTTTCTGGGCACCTGGGTGACTCAGTAGGTTAAGTGCTTGCCTTTGGCTCAGGTCCTGATCCCAGGGTCCTGGGATGGAACCCCCTGTTGGGCTCCCTCCTCAGTGGGGAGCCTACTTCTGAACCGTCTCCTCCCAGCTCCTGCTCTCTCTTGCTATCTCTCTCTCTCTCTCTCAAATAAATAAATAAAATCTTAAAAAAACAAAAACAAAAACAATTCTTCATCAGTGTAGTACTTTCAGATTACAAAACATTTCTGCAAACACTGTCTTTCACTTCAGACCCTTGGGAAGAAGGCATAGCAGACAGTATCATCATCACCTTACAAAGGAGATCATTTATAGTTATAGTTAGAGAAATCAAGGAATTTGCCATAGCCACACAGTGCTCCTTAGGTACTTTTATTTACTATTAATTAGTTTTCCTTAGTTCTTATTCAAGTATTAGTAAGCTAGTCCTACTAGAGTTTGAGTGTTAATTTCACCTAATAAAGTAGTTTTTATTTTTCTATACATTTTGAATATATGGATATTGAAGATACTATGTATTTTAAGACTTTATTTATTTAATTATTTATTTAAAGATTTTACTTATCTGAGAGAGAGAGTGTGAGTGGACAGAGGGACAGAGGAAGAGGGAGAGAGATTGAATCCTGAGTAGACTCCATGATGAGCTCACAACCCGACATGGGGCTTAGTCTCACGACCCTGAGGTCATGACCTGAACTGAAACCAAGTCAGACACTTAACTGACTGAGCCCCCCAGGCTCCCCTGAAGATAGTATTTTTTAAAGATAGAACTGTTTAATATAAAACTCAATATGTGGACAAGAAGAAGCTGTTGGTGTGAAAGCAAAAGGTGGTAATAATAATAATAGTAATAATAATATGTATTAAGTGCCTGCTAAGGCCAGACATATACATATGTTACTTCATTTGACTCAACAACAATTATGTAAGAGAGTCAGTGTTGTCTCATGTTCATGAATGAAGAAAATAGGCATAGGGCTGTTCACCACTGCCAAAAATTTAATACAGAGGTGAATGATAAAAAAAAGTAAGTTAATTGGCTATACAGCTTCTTATCCTGGGTTGCAAATCTTAACAGTCTATTTTATTTATTTATATTTATGTAAATAAATGTGTATACATACATGTATAAGTGTTTTGTGATTGTCTTGTTTTTACAACAACAAGATCTGATTATATGTTATTCTATAGATTTAACTACTTAGGCTAACAGATACAGATCTGTTTTTAACCTTCTTCAGAGCCTACAGTAGAAGATCTATCATGGTTAGTCAGCTCTATATTGATGAATGGGAGTTTTCAAGTCACGGGTATGGTTTGATACTGCTACATGCAGTGCTTTCTTAAACCTCCTTGTACATATATCTTTAAATACTGATGCCATTATTTTTGTGGATAAATACCCCAAGTGGGCTTGATAGATCAAAGTTAACCACAGTGTCACCTGCCTCCCTTGAATCGTGAAAGGACCTTGAGGAGCAAGTTGTCCGAGTTCTGTGTTGGCCTGTGCTGAGTTGCACTGGTGGTTGCTGCCGCCTCTTTGAACCAAGGTGTAAGAATGTTGCCACCAAATACCACTGCTAAGTGCCGACTAGGAATGGTGCTTCTTGGGTCAAGTAGGAGAGCTCTGTCTGAAGGCCTCTGCCATTCCCATAGGCCCCTTCTTTGAGCTGTGTGGCTACCTGTAAGATCGAGGTGAATAGTATTAGGTGCACACACCTTTTCACCTGACCACCACTCTGTCCAGTAGAGAAGTCTGAATGAAAGACAATTAGAGTAAGCCTCACTAATCTCTGAGTCCCACTTGAAAAAAAAAGAAGGGGAAGATCTAGATTGTCTCTAAGTCCCTTCCTACTCTAATATTCCATGAAATATTTATAACAGATCAGTAAGTAATTTCAGAATGTCAAAGGACTTCTGCAGACCAGAGTAAATATCTGGGTCCGTTGGCCCTAGACATAATGAAATGAAAGAATAAAAATAGTAATGGGAAGTGGGTGGAATAGCTGATGCTGTTGCCTGTTACAGATTCTGAAAGATGTTTGAATGTAAAAACGAATATTCAGGAAACAACATATTGTGGTGGAAAGAGTAGAAACTTCTGAATGAACCAGATCTGCCTTCAAGGGCTAGTTCTGCTACTTAGTTGTGTGACCTTAGGCAAGTTAACATCTTTGAACTTCATTGGATTAATCTGTTTTGGAAACCATAATAATTACCTTGTGTGAGCATTATAAAGTAACATGAAAAACAATTATAATAGCATAGGGTTTACTGTATTTTAGTAGGTGCTTGTTTAATAAATTCCTAGTTTCTCATTTTCTAATTTCTAAAAAATAGGAAGGATTTAAGAATATTTAAAATTTTCAGATTTACAATAGCATCATAGTTCTATTAGATAAGATTATGTAGAAGTCTCTTTTTAAAAGTAACTCCCGAATTTTAATCATCATTTAATTTTTTCAAAGTAATATAATAACACTATATTTAGAAGACATAATTTTTTAAATATCTAAAATCCGTCCCCTCGATTAAAAATTTTTAATTAATTTTTGCATTTGTTTACCGTTGTTTCTATATACATGTTTATTCGCATAGTTTTAATTATTGAGCAATGTGCTGTTAATGTTTTCATTTATGTATTATATCACAAATCTTTTTCATGTTGTTTTATGGTTCTTATTACTTTTAAGAGTTGGGTTTTTTTTTAACTGGTGAAGTAGCATTGTGAAAAAACAAAAAAAAAGCAGATATAAATTCTTTCCCAGCTATAATTTCACTCTGAAAGAAAAACCACTGTTAATAGTTTTAGATAATTTATGCATGTATAAATTTATTTAGTATATGTGCAAATAAATGTTTGTGAATAAGCAAAATATAATATCTACATGTATAAAATATATATACTTTATTAACATAGTGGAATGAATTAAACCTTACTTTTTTCATTCAATAATGAAACACTGAATAATGAACATCTGAGAAGAATGAGAAACTCAGAGATCTTCCAGATCTAACCATTTGCATAGCAAATCTTTTTATAGAAGTTTCTTCATTTATTGAACATTCTCCTTGATTCTGGATTAGCAAAATCATAAATAAAAATGCAGCAACAGGGCGCCTGGGTGGCTCAGTGGGTTAAAGCCTCTGCTTTCGGCTCAGGTCATGATCTCAGGGTCCTGGGATCGAGGCCCGCATCGGGCTCCCTGCTCAGCAGGGAGCCTGCTTCCCCCTCTCTCTCTGCCTGCCTCTCTGCCTCCTTGTGATCTCTCTCCCTCTGTGAAATAAATAAATAAAAATAAAATCTTAAAAAAAAAATGCAGCAACATCATTGTACACAAATCTCTTTAAATGTTCCTGTAAATATTTCTACACTAAAAATTGCTAGAAGAGGACTTGCTGAGTCAAAGAGTAGGCACATTTTCAATTTCGACAAATTGCTAAACATCTCCCATCCAAAAAATCCCCCAACATTATTGTAGCAGTTACAGTCCCGTTACTAGTGTAAGGGAATGTCTAGACTGCCTTAACTTGCCAACTCTAGCCATTACTAGTCTTTTTTCTTTATAATTTGTTTTATTTTATTTTTATTATAAATTTATGTATACATGCTAGGGAAAAAATACCAAGGGTTACAAAAATGTGTAAAATGGAAAGTTCAAGTCATTTTCTTTCCCCCTGTTGCCCCACCTCTAACATTTCACTATTTCAAAATTTGGAAATAAGTATCCTTGTACATTTTTGCACAAATCCGACAGAGTAATTCCCATAAGTGAGATGGATGGGGTAAAGGATGTGAGTGTTTAAAATCTGGTTATATATAAGGAAAGACTGAAAAATCATTACATATTGCAGGAAATTATGGAAGCATAACAACCAAATGTAATGTGAGATCCTAGTTTGGATCCCAGTTTGGGTCCTGAGTGGGAAAACTCATGAAATTTGAATTAGGTCTTTTTTCAGTTAATGGTTTTGTAGCAATGTTAATTTCTTGTTTTGATAATTGTACTATGATTATGTGTAATGTTAACATTAGGGGAGGCCAGGTGAAGAATATATGGGAACTATTTTGAGCTATATATGCAACTTCCTATAAATCTAGAATTATTTCAAAATAAAGGTTAAAAATTCCAGTCAAGCATTGTCAGATGAAGATGAAATTTTTCATTTCATTCAGTTATGTCTGAGTACTCCTACCAGTGATTTTCCTACTCTCTTGCCAGCTTTAGATATCACCAATCTTTACATATTTGCCAATATTTAAAAGGAGATGTAAAATAACAATAACATTGTTTTCATTTGCTCTTTTCTATTTTTACTTTAATGAGGTTGAGCACTTCTTTTTTTTAAGATTTTATTTATTTATTTATTTGATAGAGAGAGCACGCACAAGCAGGGGCAGCAGCGAGAGAGGGAAAAGCAGGGAGCCTGATGCAGGTCTCCATCCCAAGACCTCAGGATCATGACCTGAGCGAAAGGCAGACATTTAACTGACTGAGCTACGCAGGTGCCTTGAGGTTGAGCATTTCTTAATGCATTTATTGGATGTTGCATTTCTTCTGAAAACTGACTATTTATATCCTTGTCTGTTTCTTCCATAGGCTGGCTTCTTTCTCTCTCTCTCATATTTTTTTTTGTTGAATTGTAGGTGCTCTCTTTAATTAGTGATTGTTAATACTTTGTTAATATGCTGCAAACATTTTCTCAGTTTTCCTTTTTTGTAGTTCTTTTGCTGTACTTACACGTTAGGACTTCTTTTTCTTTTAGGATTTTAGAGCTTTTGTGACATGCTTTGAAAGACTGCCCTTTCATTAAACAAAATATGTTGTGATTAATTTAATCTCTCTTCTATTGCTGTTGGTCACACTTTGATGAAAATCTCCATGAATATTGCTTCCTTTCCCACCACATGTTTGGTTTCCTTCCGACAGCTCCCAGTAGAAGGATCCCTGGGACAGTGATAGGAACACATCAGACTGTTCACTCTCACCAGCAGTGCATGCAAATGCCACAGTCAATGACAGGTGCTCTCACATAAAGATGTTGTCGCCAGTGTACATCATACTTTGTTGTTTTAATTTGCATTTCTATGACTTAAGGTAATAAATTGTGTCTGAATTCTTAATATTTTCTTGCAAATTTATATGAATATTTTATATGCTAGTAATGAAAATATTAATTTTTGTCATCATTTCAGTATACGCTTTTCCCAGCATATTGCTTGCTTTTCTATTATTTTTTTCCTGGAAATATGGAGGTTAAATATTTGTATGTGGTCACATCTGCATTTCTGAGATTTTTTTTATTTACTACTTAGCATAGACGTCTTCATAGATAATAATGCAGTGGAGTGAGTAAGAAGAAGAACATCGAGAGGTAAACTGTTGAGGGATGGATCCTGTCTCTGTCACCTACTAGCAGTGTGATCTGAAGTTAGCTACTTAACTCTGTAAGCTCTTAACCTCCCATTAAGTGAGAAGAGTGGAAGTATTGCAAAGACTCTGACTCTGACAATTTGTGTGAAGATTGCTCTAACAACTTGTGTAAAGCACGTAAGACAGTGCTTACAATATAGAAAACATTTTACAAATATTAGCTATTAAGGGAATATGGATTTATTTTTATATGAGATATGAGGTTAGGGTATAAAAATTTTATGCAGCTTGCTAAGATGGGGTTCAGAACATGCTATCCCAAAGATGGCATTGAATATTTCAAGCTGAAAGAATTTGTGAAATGGCAGGTGCAGGAAGAGTTTTCTTACTTTTCCTGGAGCAGGTTTTAAGAGCCTCACGTAAGGATGTCATCCTTACAATTGAGGAAAAGGAGCATTCTTATATCTGAAGGTAGAGGGAGCCTGAGAAGAATCTGAGGGAGTAAACCTTGCCATTTCCATAGTTTGCCACACTTAGCACCTACCTTTTCATGTCCTGTCACATTTTCCCATGATGTCTGCTTTTCAAACCTAGCTTAAAAACTCAGGTTTAACTGCTTCTTTGGGTGTTCATGTCCTTAATGAAGGCTGCCATGTCACATAAAACTTACATTAAATAAATCTGTATGCTTGTTGTTTGTTTTTTTTAAAGATTTATTTACTTATTTGAGAGAACCCCCAAGCAAACCCCCCACTAAGTGTGGAGCCCGAGTTGGGGCTTAATCCTAGGACCCCAAGATCATGACCTGAGCTGAAAGCAAGAGTTGGACAGTCAACTGACTGAGCCACGCAGGCTCCCCTAAATCTATATAATTTTTCTTTTGTTAATCTGTTTTTTGTTACAGGGACCCCCAATGAGAACTTAGAAAGGTAGAGGAAAAAGACATTTTTCTTCCCTTCACTGCCAGTTATTCCAATACCATTTATTGACTAGCAAGTAATGTTTCCCTTCTTTACTCTTTTTTATCTTCTTTATAATATATGCCATCTTCACCATGTAACATATGACATTTAATATGTCAAAATACCTACTTCTCTATCTATTCATCTATCGGGTCTTAAAACAAATTTCAGATTGCTTTAGTTATTCTCCTTTCTTTAATGTGTGGATTTGTGATCCTTCATTAGTATAATTTTTAAAAATTGTTTTCATAGTTCTTATCTGTTTACTTTTTCAGATTGTATTATGTCTTTGCACACATGTGTGTGTGTATAATGTGTGTTTTTCTATATATTATGTGTATTTTCTATATATTATGATATTTTGACATTTTAAAAAACCTTTCTGACTGGGGAAGAACTACCCCTTATGGTAGCAAAGGATACATCTTTCATATGCAAATCAACCAGTCCTAAACCCTTATAGTTAACTAACTTCTTACCAAACTCTGAAATACCAAGCCAAAATTTCCATTGCCCTCAATTATCCCAGAACTGAGTACCAGGCAACTGGAGACCATTCCTATAGGCTAGAGCCTTCCAGAATTACTCAAACTAGCCAATCCTGAACTGTTCACCTTACCTACCTTGCCTTTCTTGTGGTAACCCTAATAAAGGCACAATATAAATAGTTACAACTACATACAAATGAACTTTAGAATTATATGGTGAAGCCCTAAGAAAAATTGTTGAATTGGTGATTGGTATTGTAGAAAATCTATGGGTTAAATTACAGAGAAATAATATATTTATAATGTTAAATACACCCATGTAGAAACAAAACTTGCCTATTTCTCTTTAGTTTTTTTAATGTAGAATTTTACGTATTTCTAATTAAGACTATCTCAGATAGTGTTACTAATTGGAAAAGGATCTCTTTGTCATTATGCTTTCTAATTTTTTTGGCTTATATACAGAAATTATGTGTGTATGTATGGGTATCCTTTTTTCCTAATACTTTCCTTTTATTAATACCAAGGGTTTAAATTGTAACACTTTGAAAGACAAAATTAATGATCACTGTCTTGATTTATACATTTAGGTATGAGGAAATTAGGCTATTATATTTCCTGATGAAAAAATATTTTTCCCTAAAATTATTGCAAAAATTCTTCATAATAAGCAGGAATTTTTCATTAGCCCTGTTGCAGGATAAGTTGCTTACATTTTATGACTAGATGTCTAGATATTTGTGTTAATTAATAAGCTTGCTATTAATATGGAATTCATGTACTGCTACTGACTTGTTTCACTAGCTTTATATGCATCCTTCCCCAAAGATAAATATTATAATAGATTCCTACTGCTGGCTTCTAGCCCCAGGCAGAGAGAAATCTCTGAAAAGAATAGTAAGCAGAGGAACCCCTTGGGAAGAGTCACAGTCAGAATGCAAAACTCATTTACTTTCCTTTTGGATTCTACTCTGTGGGCATCATTCATCTTTCGATAGGCCAGTGTTCCCCAGACTTGAATCATTCAGGTATTCTATCACCATTTTGCCATTTACTATACTGTTAATTACTATAGTTTTCCTTCATTTGACTTACCTTTTTCTTAATTTAACTTTTTAATTGAGGTAAAATTTAAACATTGTAGAAGATCTTAAGTGTAGAGTTTCATGAGTTTTTCTTAAATGTATACCTTCATGTAACTACCATCCCTGATTAAAATAGATAATATTTTCATCACCTGAAAAATAAATTTTAAAATGTAATTGCACTATTTTTTGTGTATTTGCATTTTTAAAACACATAGAAACATATATTAATATATTTAGAAAATTATCCATTTATCACTTTAAATCATCAATGGAAATATTAACATAGAAAGTTATTTTCATACTAATTTCAATTACCTCGTGCTCAAAACACGGAGGGTAACTGGGAAACTGCACCACCACAAGGCAGTGTTGTGAAACAGACTTCCAGGGAAGTGATTTTTTTTTTTTTTTTAAGATTCTGTTTTTAAGTAATCTCTACACCCAACTCAAGGCTTGAACTCACAACCCTGAGATCAAGAGTTGCATGCTCTACTGACTGAGCCAGCCGGGGGCCCTTTGGGGAGTGACTTTTAACATGATACTCTTTAGTAACTTAGTAACTAAAGATGCTTAATTAGGTTGCAAGGTTAACTTCTTTTATCTTGAATTACAATCTTTAGGAATTCTATAGGATAACTATTAGCAATAAAATACAGAATTAGACAAAAAGGATTAATCTTGGATATCCAAAGCTTTTTATATACCATTTATGAGAGCAAGCAAAGATCCCTTGACTCCGAGTCCCTGTTTTCTGGTGTGGATGATTGTATTTGCTCTTTAAATTTTATTTATTTATTTAAAGTTTTATTTATTTAAGTAATCTCTACACCCAACATGGTGGTCAAACTCATAACCCTAAGATCAAGAGTCACATGCTCTTCCAACTGAGCCATCCAGGCACCCCTGCTCTTTAAATGTTTAAAAAAAAAAGTTTATTTTGGGACTTATGTATTTGCTTAACCCTTTCTTTGCTTTGACTTTCAGCTGATGGATCTGACTTTAGCCAAATTGATCCCCTTGTCATTCTCATAAGATGGGCAGTGGGAGTGGGAGGAGCTTGGGGGATAGAGGAGAAATGTGTCTTCAATTCTGTGAAGGCTGAGAGAGATGAGGGAGCTGTAGAAGACAAATTTGAAGCTATCAGAGATTGGTTCATAAGGTTGAAGGGAAGAAGCTGTCTTTATAGAAGTGTAAGGTAAAGCAGTAAGTGTTGATGCAGAAGCCACAGCAAGTTATCCAGAAGATCTAGCTAACATAATTTATGAATGTGGCTCCATGAAACAGCTGTTTTTCACTGTAGATGAAATAGCCTTAGTTTGGAAGAAGATGCCATCTAGGATTTTCAAAGCTGGAGAGAAGTCAACGCCTGACTTCAAAGCTTCACAGGGTAGGCTAGAGGCTAATGCACCTGGTAACTTTAAGTTGAAACCAGTGCTTGCTTACCAGTCAAAAATCCTAGGGCCCTGAAGAATTATGCCAAATTATCTATTCTGCCTGTGCTCTGTATATAGAACAACAAAGCCTGGATGACAGTACCTCTACTTGTAGCATGTTTTACTGAATATTTTAAGCCCACTTTTGATACCTACTGCTCAGAAAAAAATGATTCCTTTCAAAATATTACTGCTCATTGACAATGCATGTAGTCGCCCATGAGCTACAATGGAGATGTACAATGAAAGTAATGTTGATTTCATACCTGCTAATTCAACACCCATTCTGCAGCCCATGGATCAAGGAGTAATTTCAACTTTCAAGTCTTATTATTTAAGAAACACATTTCAAAAAGCTGTGGTTGCCATAGAGAGTGATTCCTCTGATGGATCTGGGCAAAGTAAATTGAAAACCTTCTGGAAAAGAGTCGCCATTCTAGATGTCATTAAGTCATGGGAAGAGGTCAAAATATCAACTTAACAGGAATTTTGAAGAAATTGATTCCAACCCTCATGGATGACATTGAATTATCCAGAGCTTCATTGGGGGGGAGTTAACTGCAGATATGGTAGAAATAACAAGAAAACTAGACTTTAGAAGTGGAGCTGGAAGATGGGACTGAATTGCTGCAATCTCATAATAAAAACTGAATAGATGAGGAATTGCTTCTTATGGATGAGCAAAGAAAGTGGTTTCTTAAGATGGAATCTACTCCTGGTGCAGATGTTGTGAAGATTGTTGAAATGACAACAAAGGATTTAGAATATAACAAACTTCGTTGATAAAGCAGTGGCAGGGTTTGAAAGGACTGACTCCAATTTTGAAAGTACTATTATGGGTAAAATGCCTTCAAACAGCATCACATACTACAGAGAAATTGTTTGTGAAAGGAAGAGTCAATTGATGTAGCAAACTTCACTCTTGCCTTATTTTAAGAAATTACCACAGCCACCTCAGCCTTCGGTAATCACTACCCTGATCAGTCAGCAGCCGTCAACATCAAGGCAAGACCCTCCACCAGGAAAAAGACTAGGACTTGCTGAAAACTCAGATGATGGTTAGTATATTTTTTTAGCAATGAAGTATTTTTTAATTAAGGTATGTACATTGTTTTTATAGACATAATGCTTTGCACACTTAACAGACTACAGGATAGTATAGACATAATTTTTATATGCACTGGGAAACCAAAAAAATTAATTTGACTCACTTTATTGCAATATTCACTTTGTTGCAGTGGTCTGGAACTGAACCTATAATATGTCCAAGGTAGACCTGTATGTCAATTCCAGGAAGTCTTCTTTAGAGACCCTATGTTCTCCTTTTGCTAAAATAGCCAGTGACTTTTAGGAAAAACTTTGTGCAAACATGAATTGTTTGCAACAGACTTGGATTTTAGTCTCCAAAAAGAGATAAAATAACCAAATTTGCTGGTACCATTCAATCAGATAAACAACTGCGACATAAATTCTGCTTTTCGTACAGGTTTTACTCCCTGGACACCCTGTTTCCATCATCATTTAGTATTCTTAATCTCTTTATAGATATGAGAGAAACCTGTCCTATTAAAAAAAAAAAACCTCCTGATGTTATGTTTTATCCCTGGTATAGATAGGTAAAGACCATTAAAAAAAATTAAATCCAAGACTTTAAAAATTATCAGTGAAGTAGCTAATCATAGAGTTTCTTGAAGTGTACTGTTACTTGTATCCTCAGTGAGGACTGGGAGGTGTTAATAGGAAGTCTTTCATGCCTTCTACTTAAGGTGGTCTAGTGGTCAACTTCTATTTTTAGGGAAAATACTCTCCTCTGTCTCAGCTCACTGCTTGAATACACACTCCACTGTTTTCTCTGCTAAGCCCCTAAAAGCAGAGAAATCCACAGTGCTTTAGTGAGAACTTACACATAGCTAAAGATAGTACAGGGGACAGCAAGATATTTATAAGTCATATTGCCAGGCACTGATCTCTGATATTGTCCAAATCTCGCAGGAATACTGAGCTCTACTAAGAATGACTGGACTGGAACATATGGTAATTGAGTGACATTTATGTAAGAAGCACTAGATTTGTATTCTCTCTGTTAAAATCTTGTTTAAAATAGGGCTAGAAAATGATTGTTTTAATTTTCCCCCTTTTCAAAGAAGAGTGAAAACAATCATTATCTAGGCCCAAAGACTTAACTTTATTATTTGTACTCTCCGGATACTCAGATTAAGTAATAACCATCATTTATAATGCTGCATAAAACTAGTTTTCATCCTTTTTCCAAGCAGATTTTCCCAGCAGATTTTCCAAAGAGAAATGAGAATATTGGCTTTTCCTTCTATATGATAACTTTTGACAAGGAGCTCGTGTATATTATTCAAGGCACAGATTCACGTTTGAAAATCCTGTCAAAATAGGCAGCTCTTTAGTGATCATTGATTGACAATTACTCTCAATGGAAGGTTACAAAACATATTTATGTCTTCTATGAGCATAAAATGCTGAATCAAAATTTTAGGCCCTCAGATTTAACACAGCTAACAACGTTCTTCTTCTTGAAAATAAAGTGATTTTCATTTAGATGAATAGTGACTTAAGGAAATGGGCAACGTCAAGTCACTTTATGAAGATTATATAAATCTGATGTAAACACAATTCTTATGGATCATCTGTCTTTGGCAATTAAAGGCAATTCTACCATTTTCCATTCCAGTCAGCAGTCCTAATTATCATTAAATAAATGTATTTTTTTCAGTAAGTGGCATTTACTCTCTCTATATGTGCCTTTTGTAGATGCCTCTACATCTAGCAAGAAAAGAAATAATACTTGCTTTGGCTTCTTTAAAATCAATGACAGTATATAGCATTTTATTTGTATGGATGCATGTGGGCTAGACCAAGGCCTAGAAAACTCTAGTTGGGGTAGAAGTCACCTAAAGAACTTATTTAAATATGGATATCTGCACCCCACTCTCTGAGTTTCTGATTCGGTGGGCCTAGGATGGGCCTGAGAATTTGGATGTCTAACAAACTCTTAGGTGTTGCTAATTCTGCACACAGCCCTGACTCTGAATAGCATGAGACTCAACAACATAAGAGAATCAGCTGCAATACAGGGAGAGAAGTGGAAGGGATGAAATAGATAAAGATTACAGTATCTACTTGTGGGTTGAATAGTAGCCCCCAGAAAATACATTCTCCAGGAACTTCAGAATGTGACCTTGTTTGGAGTTAAGGATCTTTGCAGATGTAATAAGGTAAGGATTTAGATATGAGATCATCCTGGATTAGTTGGGCCCTCATCCAATGACAAGTATCATTAAGAGTCTGTCCATAAGAGACAGACTTCTATCCTACAGAACTATAAATAAATAAATTTTTGATGCTTTACCAAGTTTGTGTTAATTTGTTATGGCAGCCTTGGGAAATTAATGGACAACCGTTAAGTCCAACCATACTGAAGTGCCAAGTTCCATCATATGCTCTAAGAAAAAAGGATAGAGCTCTAACACTAGCCCAGTGGACTAATATAACAGGTTGAACAATGACTGAACATTGACTAATTGTTGAGCACTGTTAGACACCTGGGATGTTATTTAATTTCATCTTACCCCCAAATGCTTTGAAGTAGTTATTTTTTTAGCAGTAGTTATAAAAGAAGATCCTGAAATGCAGAATGTTCATTTAGTCAGAAAATACTTATTGTCTGCTTTATACCAGCCTCTTGCTAGATATTCCAGTAGTCAGTGACTTACCAGAAGTGATACAGCTGGTAAGTACCAGGGATTAAATTCAAATCATGATCCTGTCATTCCAAAGTCAGTGCTCTTCTCCATCATAACATATTTTATCACGGCTTGGAGCTGGAAAGTACAGGGCATTTGGCAATACTGACTAGTTCATTTTGGCTGCTATGGAATATTTAACAAAGTAGAAAGGAATTTATTATGTCTAACAGAAATCTTCCTGATTTATGGTAGCTATTTAACAGTATTTCTTTCTATTAATACCTATGAATTACTTTGTACTTTGTTACTTTAATCTTATTTCCCCTTGTAGCCACCCTTTCACTTTATACTCAAATATGCACATAATTTAAGCTGATCCTTAATAATAAGATAGAAATGATAGCTTTACATTGTCTTTAGAGATGTGGAACAATGAGTTAGACAATAATATTTCCATATATTTTTTATCTTATTTACTTTCATGTATATATATATATATGAAGCAAGGCTGGGAAAAATATTTGAATATTACCTTGTGGCCGCAGATCATACACACACACAAAAAACCCACAAAAAAAAACCCTATGATTTAGCATCCCGAATTCCCTGAGTGTTTCATACAAAATTCTTTTGATGGTTATTAAAGTATTTAAGCTGTTTAATAATGCTTTGAGCGTTATTAAATTCAACCTTCATCTCATTATAGTTACTGCTTTTGAACATACAATGTGAATGGCACTCTGCTAGCTGCTCAACATTTGATATGTAAAAAAAAAAAAAAATGTTCCCACCCTTGCAGTGTGGATGCTTGATTCAGGATCAGTAAAATTAAGATCAGTGTAACTGAAAGATTTAGACAAAATGGGCAGAAACTGCTCACTTTAGCAGGTTAAAGTGAAAAGACAAAAGAAGCTAACAAACGTTGAGGTGACAGTTGCATTGAGGTTCTGTCTTAGGAGATGGGGGCAAATTGTATGAATTTGTTAAATGCTTAAATCAACAACCATGACAGTATAATATGGACAGTAACACTGGCACTGTTTTTTTTCCTAGTGATTTTTTTTATTATATCTTTCTCTGAACATTTATTCATTCATTTATTCCACAAACACTTCACATGCACCTATAGCATGCAAGGTTTGGCATGGAGACAGATGTATTACCCAGTGAGAAGATAAGCCACGTATACCAATAACTAAAATGTGAGACAATAATTCTGATCTAAATGACATAGATCATAACTCTTATGGGTAGGTTCATGGGAGAATGTAATTCTTCTACGTCTATGAATTGATTACAAATTTTATCCAGCTATCTTTTGGGTTTTGAGTTCTTATTTTATTACATTTTAGCCAGGGACTGTGGTCTGTAAAATAGATTACTTTAACATTTTGAGGCTTCCTTTGTGACCTAGGAGGTGATCAAATTTGTAAATGTTTCAGGCTTGAAAACTCTATGTGTTCCTCAATTATTCAGTGGTAGGATTGATATGTGTTTATTAGACTAAATTTATTATTTGTGGTGTTGAACGCTCTGTTTCTTTGCTAATTTTTTTTTGCTTTACCACTTTTGTATGAGAAGTAAATTAAAATATCTCATTTTAACTGTAGATTTATCAGTTTCTACTTGTGATTCTTTTCTGTTTTATATATTTTAAGGCTGAGATTCTAGGTATATACAGGTCAGGGCTATTATATTTTCTAGGTGGATTGTTTCTTTTAGCATTAGGTAATAACCCTTCTTATTATCTCTGATTATGCTTTTATTCTAACAGTAATATCGCTATGTTGGGTTCCTTTTGTTAATCATTGATATATTATATTCTATCTCCTTACTTTCCATTTTTCCATGTCACCAAATTTTTTAAAAATTATACCTTCATTGAGATGTAATTTATTCACTCACTTAAAGTATGCAGTTCAGTGGTTTTTCATATAATCACAGTTTTGCAATCAATACCGCTATATAAATTTAGAACATTTCTTCATCACCCCAAAGGAAACCTCATACCTGTTAGCAGTCACTGCCCATTTCCCATCTTTCACTAATTCCTGACAACTATAATCTATCTCTGTCTCTATGGATTTTCCTTTTTATGGACATTTTGGGTAAGTGGTGTCATACAACATGTGGTCTTTGTGTCTGACTTTTTCACTTTTCACTTAGCATAATGGCTTCAAGATTCATCCATGTTTTAGTATTTATCAGGACTTTGTTGTTTTTAAAGGTTAAATAATATTCCATTGTATAGATAGACTACATATTATCTATCCATTGATGGACATTGGATTGTTTCTGCTTTGGGGCTATTATGAATAATGCTGCTATGAACATTTATATGCAATTTATTATAGGGACATAATGTTTTTACTTCTCATGGGTATATACCTAGGAGTGGAATTGCTGAATCATAAGGTAATTCTCTGTTTAACATCTTGAAGAGCTGTCAAACTGTATTCCAAAGTGGCTCCACCATTTCACATTCCCACCAACCATGTATGGAGGTGCCAATTTCTCCACATCCTTCATCTTGTCTTTGCCTAGATATTAAAATCCCAGACCCTTTGGCCCTATCCTGGTATACATTTTTTGTAGGCCTTTACCATGTCACTTCCTATCTGTATACATTTGCACTTCTAATGTTTCTAGCATCTGAATAGTTCTTTTTCTTTCTTTAAAGGTCATACATGTTTTAAAACTTAAAGATTGTTTTACCTAGTGTTATTATATGTTTGTGAAGTGAGAAGAGGGAGTGGACATGGGAGATGGGCACTCATATTGGATTAGTTTACTATTCCTGGAAGTTGAGCAGATCAGTATAATTGTAGTGACTATGAAGTGTTGACTTGGGGTTCCACGTGTGGTTGAGAGCAGTGGGCAAGAGTTTTTCTTCTGGACAAAATTACTTGGACCATATAGGACCCATTATCTTACTGAACTCATCTAGTCCCATTTGAACTAACTCGTCTTTTTGTTGTTGTTTTATAGATGCAAGTTTCCAAAAACACTGCTAAAAAGAAGAGGCCCAAATTTAGAAGAAGGAAAAGGTAATTTTTTTACTGAAAACTATTATGATAAAATTGAAATGTATATATACATTGAATTTAATTATTATGACATTTCCCCCTCATTCTTAATTATTTTTCTCTAGGGAAACATTAAAATTTTCTAGAAGAATTAAGGTGATCATAGTAGTTTTATAAGTATGGAGAAAGTTTTATGTTTATACAAATATGTTGAAGCAGAACTAGAGAAGATTAATATCATGTGAGCAAGCAGATGAGAAGCAGGTGTTTGGTTTAAAAATAGTGCAAACCAGAAACAGGCCTTTATAATGCCACCGAAGATAAGTTTTAGTGTTTATCATTGAACCAACCACACAGTTTATTTACTTATTTTTTTTTTGATGAATGGTAATCAGTGGTGTATTAAAAGGAGTCCTGCTCAAAGACAAAGTCTGACTCTGATATGATAGTCCTTCTCTATTCTTTGTCCTTCTTCAAAGGATGAATAATTAAATTTTTTAAAAGGCCTTACTGCCTTATCTTAGTTATACTTCACAATAACCCCATCAAATAGGTAGGGGGTGTATCATAATCATCTCTATTTAAAAGGTGAAAACCTTATGACTTAGAGAAACTAAGTGGCTTTCTCAACATCTTATGGTTAAAGAAAATGCATTTGAACAAATGTTTTGTGACTCTAAGTCAGCAACACAGTGTCGAGGGAAAAGCATGGATTTTGCAGTCTGACAGAATTTAGCTCTCTCATGCTTAACCATTTCCTACATTGTCAAATTTCTCAAATTCTCAGAGCTTCAGTTTCTTTATAAAATGAGAGTAGCAATTCCTTAGTAGGTTTTTTGGGGGAAGGTTATGTGAAAAAGCCTTTATAACGTATTTGGTGGATCATTAGTGCTTTTCACCAAGTAAGAGCTTAGATCAGTATTATTTCCCTATGGTTTTTCATTGCATTGTGCTGTCTTACTGTATAAAACAACAAAGGAAAAGTACCTCAAGATAAAGAAATATATTCATAATTTATAATTATCAATGAATATATAAAAGTGGCCATTTAAATATACATGATCGATCTTTTGAAACTAAATCTGTCAAATTCTTTTTCTAGGAAATCTATTTTAAAATGCTCTTTTGAAAATGTTTGTTCAGATGATGCCTTATCAAAGGAAAACATGGGTATGTGAAGGCCTCTCCTGCTTTTAGTTCCTTTACTTCTATTTAATTCTACCAAATGTAGTTGTAATTTTTGGAAGAAAAAAAATGTTGATGAGGACTGTTAGTGGGTCATTTTTGGTATTGATTTACATACTAGATCTCTTTAGTTGTCTTTAGGTTTCTGTTCCCATGAATTACATTTTCTCTGGCTCTCTCATGTATTTAATTTTTTAAAAAATAAAGCACCAGTGGCTTGGGAGGAAATACCCACATCAATACATTAAAATCCAGACCTCTCTATTCCAAAATTATTGGGGTCCTCAGGGTGCCAGAGGGAGAGAAAGAAGAAAAGCAGCAGCGTGGGGCTTCCAGCTGAATTAATTGCCATTGGTATTAGAACACAGTAGGGTGAATGTGGAATGCAGGGAGAAAGTTTTAGTTTTCAAAAGTGCTGTACTCTTCCTTCATTTCATTAGTCTTGAAAAGCAGGCAAATGCTTATTTGCAAGATGGAACTTTGGCAGCCACGCAAAGAGGTTCCAAAGCCCATTAACCCCCAAGAAGTAATCTACGCTGTGTTCCCTCTCCTTTGTGGCCACCCCCAGGTCCTAATGGCACTGTGTTTCAACTGACTAAATAAGTCATACATCTTTAGTCTTTTTTTTTTTTTAAGATTTATTTATTTATTTATTTGACAGAGAGAGAGAAATTACAAGTAGGCAGTGAGGCAGGCAGAGAGACAGGGAGAGGAGGAAGCAGGCTCCCTGCTGAGCAGAGAGCCCGATGCGGGCCTTGATCCCAGGACACTGAGATCATGTCCTGAGCCGAAAGCAGAGGCTTTAACCCACTGAGCCACCCAGGCGCCCATACATCTTTAGTCTTATTAAAAGAAAGGAAAGCAGTCAGAAGGACAGAGTAGTTACTTTTTTTTAATCTTTTTTTAAATCCTTTTGTTCCTCTCCTAAACCACTACAAAATTCTGTTCTATCTCTTCTTAAATTTATTCTGCTGCTACTTTCCTGCTAACTTGGGTGCCTTTTCTTGGCTATGTGGTCCCTTTGCTTCACATGATTACTTCAAATATTCCTGTAGAAAGGCAAAAAGTCAGTCTGTCCCTGGGCTGAGTTCCCACTTGGAGACCTTGGTATTGCAGCTGAGGGCTCCAGTGCCGGGATCCTTTCCGCCTCTGACTCACAGGGGCTACAGAGGAAGAAAGCCTCACAGCCAGGAATCCATTGACTGGAAATCACTCTTTTACATAAGTGAGTGAATCCATCTCCATAGTTATCCTCTGACACCCTTACAGAAGTTTCACATTCTGTGTGGCTCTCAAGTCTCAATAGTTAATTGTTCACATCATTAAACTGATGTATGTTTGACTCCTTTATCCCATTTCAAATAACTAAAAAGCAGAAACATCTAGTCTACTGTGTTCTTTGCAAGAGCTGACTACTTCTTGAAAGAGTGGTTCTTTTTCAGTAAATTATCCCCCCTCAGTTTTTTTACCCCTACCCATATTTCAGTGGATCCCTTGATCTAAGTCTCTGAAATCACTCCTTTTCTTCTTGGCTTGAGGAAGCATCAGTCCTAGATCAAGTGAAAATTGGAGCCACTTTCCTTATACTCCCAAGTGCTAAAATAAAGTCTCCCATCAGCCTACTGCCCAGATTTGCTATCTCTTTGCTTTTCTCTCTTCCTTAATTAGAGGTCGGGAGGAGAGCTAATTAAGTGTAGCTACTTTACCTGTCCAAGTGTCAGTCGCTTCATCTGTGATAAAGACATGCAGTAGAAGCCCTCTTATCCAACAAGAGAAGATTTCTGGAAATTAATAGAAAAAGTTGAGGAATCATTAAATAATATGAACTGTATGCCCATGGCTATGCAGATTTAATCTAAGAATTATCTATTTGTGGAGCATATCTGTGTTTGGGGGAAAATTACTACAAGGAATATTATGAATTATATTTGTATTGTCCCTCCAACTCACTTTTTTCCAGCGTTTAGGAATAAGAAAATTCATCTATAATGATGAAATAATACCAATAGTAATAATGATAGCCAACACCTATAAAAATTACTATGTGTCTTTACTTTATATATATTTATTTAGCCCTTGTAAGATTGTAAGAAGTAAATAAGGTAGATTATTTTATCTCCCATTTTATCAGTGGGGAAACCAAGACACTTAAAAGGTTGCTTAAAAGATAAAGCTAACTATATTGGGTTTTGGTACAGTACTGATAATTGACCAAAGCAATTTTAAGATTTCATTATTGCCCTTCTAACCCCCTTAATGAACTGATTTTGGTTTATTTTGTCTTTGGGTTTTCATCATTTGTTTTGCTGTATCATTGGTTTTTGTTGGTAAATATCTCACTTCTTTTTGGGTAGTAGACAGTCTATAAAAGTTTAAATAGATAAAAGATTGGCATACTACCCAGGTTTAACTGATAATGGCATTCATTAATAAATTAGCAAAGGATATATTCATCAGCCGCCTAAGACGGATAAGCATGGGAAAGGATGGTTAATACAGGAAATGTCTGGATCATTGGATAATCCTCTTTACATAAGGAAATAAACAGGTCTGGATCATCCTCTTTACATAAGGAAGTAAACAGCTTCTTTAAACATTTGGTAGAAAAGTAAAGATTGGAAAAAACTCCATAAATATACATTTGAAGACTTTTAAAATAGCGACTGATTTATTGAGACCAACAGTAAATTACTTCTTATCAGAAATGGAAAAAGTACACAGATTATTTTATAAAAATTCATTTTTAAAAGCCAGATATGGACTTCGGTATAAGAGATACCTTTTTCTTACCTTTTAAAAAAAACTTTCTCTGAGTGATGGAATGAATAACTGTAACACTACGTCTTTACTCTAAACAACAAATTGAAACAAGTCAAGGAAAGATAATCAGCATTGATAGAAGATGATCGGTCATGGCAATCAGTAAAGGCATTCATTCTGTCTCTATCTTTGGAGGATATCATTGGCCAATTTTGATAACCTAGTTTGTAGATTATAGTAACTGCTGTTTCTTAAGAATTATTTTTAAACTCTATCACTTTACAATATAGAAATATGTATTTAGAAAAGCAAACCTCCCATTGCTCTAGCAACAGAATTTGACATCAGTCAAGTAGGTGTTATGAACCCTGGTTGATTTATGAAGTCATCCATTACTTTGTCTACCCTTTGATCAAAAGGCAGTTTACATATTTTTCCAGATCACTTGAAAATGGAGGGCCTACAATGCCATTCGGGAATGACATTCATTATCACAAATTGTATTTTAGCCTAGCCTTAGAAATATAAAGATGTTTGCTTGCCATTTTTGCTTTACAGCATAGCTCAAAATCCATCTTCTCAACAGTGCATTAAATGTCAGTATCAATTTCCATAGACTCAGAATGTAAAGTAAGAAAACACAATGTCTGTGAGTGGGACTGGAGAATCAGTGTGAAGATAACCACAAGTAGTTGTCTGTCAAGTAACAGGTTACCAAGTAGGAAATCTATCATAAAGAGAGGTTAGCTCCATTAACAAAATTGCTTCAATAAAAATGTACATACCTCTAGAAAATTCTGATTAAGTAGACATGAGTTGCATTCATGTTTTTTAGTAAATTCTCCAGGTGATTCTTATGCCTACCAAATTTTGAATATCATTGTTTTAGAATGTAATAGTTCAAATCCCGTGTTCTTATGCTTTAGCAATTACAGAAAAGCATATATGTGGACACAACTAACAGGTCAGTTACAGTTTTTGTTGTGTTTTTAAACATAGGAATTGGTTCTGTGGTATGCAAATGGCTTATCAGAAAACTACTTTCAAACAGTTTTGAAAGAAGTCCTCCATAGGAAAAAACCTAAGATTGGCTGGAAAGAGATGATAGCCAGGAAGGCTCATTGGTCCATGCCTACTCTCTTGAGTCCCTTGCCCTTAGTAGGCAAATAATTGATATTATTTGAATATTGAATGAATATAAAAATACTTGGGGGAAATGATAAGTATTGTATATAAGTATTAAAGTATTAAGGTATATAAGTATTAAAAAATTATTTTTGTACATAAAATTGTAGTGTGAAAAATGTTAACTAAAAATTTTTTATACTGTTACTGTAATGACAACCAAGAAAGGGAAAATTTTCTATTTTATAACCTCCCATGACTTTATTTAATACTATTATTTAATAATGTTCTAGCAGAATTTTAAAATTTCCTTCTTATGAGTAAAAGATAAGAGAAAATTATCAAAAAAGAAGATTCTAATAAAACATCAATTCCTTTGAACTGGAGGAAAGGAAACATAAAACTTTTCACATTAACAACTCTGTCTTCTTACCTTCCAACATGCTTAGTTTACACAGATTCCAGGGATTCAAATATTATATGCACTCTTCCTAAACATGATTAGTTAGAAAATTTTAAAATATGTTCAACAATTAGATTAAAACTTAGTGCTGAGCATGCCTTGCTTCCATATTCATTGATAATATTTTAGCTTGAAAGCATATGTCCTAATTGGGTCTATTTTCAAGTTCCATGAACTTTTAGGTGTGCTACCTAGTGTGATTTTTGGTGACCTGCCAAAGAATGGTGGATAATAGGAGGTGGTATGTTAGATTTTTGTCACCAGAGTGGAAAATGATGCGGTGTATATTCATGGCCTTTATCTTTGAATCATGTTGCCTTTGGAAGGACTTCTCAGATGCTCCATCTGTCTGCTGTACAGGACAGCAGGCCACATGTGGTCTCCTTGATTTTTATTTCAACAAGACTATATCAAACAAAAATGTTTTTTCTATTTAAGTCAGGAATTCAACTGCATGTTATTAATCAGTAGTTGAATCTATAGTTATAGAACAGTATAGAACAGTTCTTGTGTGGGGTTATTTTTTACAGTTATAGAACAGTATAGAACAGTTCTTGTGTGGGGCTATTTTTTTATCTCAGCAAGTTCAGTGAATTCATGTCACAGTCATACACACACACACAAATTTTGTTTAAGTGTGGTATTTAAAATATATATCTACATATAGATATAGCTACAGATAGATATTGATTAAGCAATTAAGATGTGTTGATATTTGAATTACGACTCGACTAGCCTGTGTTTAACCTGGCCACTTAATTACATGGTTTCCCCTTTTAAGTAGTAGTTTTAAGAGTTTACTGTAGGGATGACAAACTGTGGCCCACAAACCACTTGCTTTTGTAAATAAAGTTTGATAGGAACATAGTCACTCTCGTTTGTTTAGGTACATGTCTAGGGCTTGGACTGTAGCAGCAGAATTGAGTGGTTGTGACAGAGACCACAAAGCCTGCAATATTTACTCTCTGTCCCTTCACAGGAAGAGTTTAGTTTGTCCCTGATTTAAACAAAACAAAACAAAAACCACTTCTAGTGAGCTTCTTGTGATCATAGCAAGAATATCACCTACATTTTTAAAGGACTAATTGTAAAATATTTACCCGGAAATCCATAGTTACGTTGCATCAGGCAGAGGTCACATGGGAAAATCATATAAAATATTTATTTTTTATCTTGTAACATTTAGATGGTTTTCTTTTCGGGGGTGGTTAAGATTATGGATTCAATGGAATTAATTAAGATGTAACATTTTTTACTGATGTCTTCTAGTTGTCTCTGAGACCGAAGTTTTACTGAAGGAGTTGGAGCAAATGCTACAGCAGGCTCTAGACCCCACAGGGGCACCTGATGAGTCTGAAGAGGAGCGTGGAGAGGAGGTAAATGCAGGAGCAAAGGTAGCCTGGTCATCATGATCAGGCCTAAACAGCAACTTCAGATTCTTTCAATGGCAGGCATTTTTTCTGGATGTACATTTTAATTATATGGAGAACTTTTATTCCCTTCCGAAATTTGAGCCCTTGATTATCCTGAAGTGAATAATAAATTAGTAGCCTATTGAAATGTCAGAATACATCTATCAGTCTTTGGGGGGAAAAAATCTGTTAGTAGAGGAGCTCTTTGTGTTTCAGGTCTTTGAGATTGACATGAAGAAAGCATGGAGGAGGGACTCACAGTAGCAGATGGGGTGCCACAGTAGAGAGACCTTTCCACTGCTGCCCATTTTACAGTCAGGAGAACTGGCCAGGCTGAGAGCAGCTTGCTAGGACATCTGCCCTATCTGGTTCAGGCACAGGGACAACCTCTGTAGGGACAGACCTCATTATTCACACACTGGGGGTAGAATTTTCCATTTTTTTTCCTTTTGGCTACCTATATTGGGCTAAGTAAGTGTGTGCTTACTTTATTCAGTATTTGTAGATGACAACGTAAATTTTAAGTTGGTTGACAAACTGCTCAGCACATCAGCTCCAGGTTCATGCAAATAAAATGAGGGGACGAGCCCAGATGATTAATACAGAGCAGCAGTGCGGTCGGTGTGAGAAAAATAAGTCATAAGACAGGCACTTCCACAAGGCAGGACAGCTGTTCTCAAAATAGGGAGAAAAATGTCAGCAAGAAGTCCTGTACCCTTAAGGTTTCCTTCATTCTCTCATTCATTAGTGTAGCTATGTACTGTGCCTGGAGTTGAGGGAGCACAATGATTAGGAACACTGACTCAAATAGAATATCAATGTCCCAATCCTAGTCCTGCCACTGAGGACTTGTGTAATTTGGCACAGTTGCTTATCACATCCCTCAGAGGATTTTTTTAACTAAGGCAAACGAAGAAAAAGTACTTTGCGTAGTAACTGACACCTAAGGTTAGCTGTTACTACAGATGAGAATTGGCAATGGCAGTCACTGGAGAGAATAAGGGCTGAGATTTCCTTACTTCATCTCTTTTCCTATATCCTCACTTTGAGCAACTACCCATTCCCGAGTCCGTCTGTTCTCAGATCCCAAAAAAGGTGGATTTGTATATGGACAAGGTTGTTTACACACTTTTTGGCAGACTGCCCAATTGCATGATTTCATTCAGGACTCCAACAAGAAAAAAGATGATTTGTAAACACCTCCCTTCTTGCGTTTGAAATCAGAATATACAAGATTTACAGTTAAAGAGATCAATACGCTAAAAGAAAGTAAAATTAATTCTAAAAACTCTTTAACAACCTGAAAAACATAGCTTGCTAAATTAGCACCAGCAATATCAACCTGTATTTGAATTTGCATGGATTGTGAATGCCATTTTTCCAATTAGAGTTCCTTTTTGAAAAAACTTGTTTTCTCTATATAGATCCTACCTTCCATAAAACAAGATCTATAGATTGGTGACATATATATTATATATAAGTAATTAATATACAAATTATTCTTTCCTAGCAAATGAAACAAGATCTATAGGTTGGTGACATGTATATTATATACACATAATTAATATACAAATTATTCTTTCCTAGCAAATGTGTGCTTTGTTGGAGCACCATATGGTTTTGTGCAATGTTTTTTCAGTTTTTGCAGTTTGTCTTTTCAAAACTCCAGCCAGGTTGATTTTTATAGAGATGTCCTGGAGCTTTTACAGCCACAGAATTGGCTTCTATTTTACCGTTATAACCGGTAACGTGATAGAACAGAAAATGACTTCTGATTTTTATTTCTTAAGGTAAAATACATAGTTTTAATATATTGCCAGGCAGGAGCTTGCTTTTTGTTTTAGATTCTTGTAATATTTTATGCTTTCAAAAGCTATTGAGGAATTGTAAAAATTAACCATTTTAACTTGCTGGCAGGCAGGTGAGTGCCCCCTGCAGACTGGTTCATAAGCACTTCTCCACACCAAGCTTTGTAAGCCTGGCATTCACACCAGGTTCAGTATATTTAGGGCCTTATTCACTTTTAAATGAGGAGAATAGCAATGAAACCAACTATCAAAGCTGGAACAATTTCCAGTTTAAAAGAAAAGAAATGATCACCTCAGGGGGGTTTCTTTTCTTTATTTTTTTTCTTTTTCTTGCTTGCTTTTTCTTAAGTTAGTTGGGAAAATTAACATGGCTTCCAAAGTTAACACTACTTAAAACTGGAGCTGTGTTGTGTTTGCCGGAGAAAGTGGCCTCATACAAGCTAACATCCCCAAAAGAGCCACCCAGTAATTTTAAGGTTCTGAGCATTTTTATTCTCTGAGCAGGTATTGTTTGAGCTCTTTTCAAAGTTGTAAATTTGATGGTGTTTTCATCCTTCATTTCACATATGAGGATTCAGGCTGATTACTTTCAAGCATTTGTACCAATGGATAGAATAGCAACATTAAAAAAAAATACACACACGGATAATCAAAATTCTTTTCTATTTGTCACTGAAATGTTTTATGAGATTATTTTCCTTAGTAGAGTCACCTTCCTAATTACACTCTTCTTTAGCTAATATTAACACTGGTTGTCATGCTCTGGCTTTGCAAGCAATGAGAGGGAATTATATCAGATGTTTATAAAATCCACCTGAATTAGATAAGCCATATATAAATAAGACAAAGTTTAGTGAATAATTATTTGTATTAAAAGGTACATTTTTTGATATGTGAAAATATTTGTATAAATTATTTTTTTTCCTTAATTTCATGGAAGTTCACTCCACCTTTAATGAACTTTGAAGTTATAAACCTTGTGTGTGTTTATGGATGTTTGCATTGTTTTTACTAGTGTCCCTTTCTACTGAGCTAGAGCAAATGATGGTTATTTGTAAGTAATGCAGAAGCTTATGGGAAGATAGCCATAGAAAGTGTGACTTAAACAGTTTTAAGTTGTATTCCCTATAATAATAACTTTAAAAATAAATATAGAAAACTCATAGAATGAAACTGATCATGTTTTCCCAAAGCTTAGTATGAAAACTAAAAATGTATAAAGTTGGGGGAAAGAGATAGGGCCTGAATAGTCAGTTCTTCTTATATTAACACATTTACTATACATTCTTCTCTACTTGGGGATCATTATTTGACCACCAAGATAACAGAATGCTTTGTGTTGCTGCTGTGGCTTATGGAGTTACTGACTACTTTACACTTTGTTCAAATAATTTAGCCCGGTCTTCTAATAAATCTGATGTAGTTCTGATGAATCGTATGGTTATTTTAACAGTTATCTAAATGCATCCCTGAAGTCCCAGCAGGCAGTCCATTCGAAAACCACTATGAAGAGGACTATCTTGTAATTGATGGGATAAAATTAAAAGCTGGAGAATGTATTGAAAATATAACTAACAAATTTAAAGAAATTGATGCACTAATGTCTGAATTTTAGGGTTTTAGAAATATTTTCAAAGGTTAGTTATAAAAACACATAAAAAATGAAAAATAAATAAAATAAAAACACATGTTTATATTTTCCCAAAGCCAAAAACTTGAAAATAGGAAAATAGGTATATGTTATACCAAAGCTGATATTTATAATAACTTTCTATTTTGTTCTTTGAGAATGGCCATTGTTTTGAGAACCAGTCAAATGGTACTTAAGTTAGTGTTAAAAATTTAAGATTTACAAAGCCCTGGTATTTGTATTTGTCAGTTTTTTTCTTGTGTGCCTTAGTTTTAAAATGGTTTATAAACTTACTGCACAAACACATGCTTTACAAGGATTATTTAGGCCCTTTATTCAAATGTGGCTATTTAGATGGCTATCAAGGCTATTATAATTCGTACAGATAATTCAAGTGTAGTAGAGACATGAGAATGTGTATTGGTAGTAGAATTAAGCTACTATAAAATAAAAGGAAATATTAAAAAAAAGTATTGTATAGTAAGAGTTGGTGCTTTTCTCAGCGGTGTCAGTTACCTTTTATTGGAAACAATCATTTCAATCCCAGTTCCCAAAACTGATTAACAGAGTCTTGGGGTAGGTGGGGAGACTGTAGAAGATCAGAATCCTGGGTGCTTCCCCATTGAATCATTATCTCTGAAGGAAAATTTTTGCATCTTTGATGGGAAAATGTGGTGAAAAACATAAAGAGTTAAGTTAAGCGTATTCTCACTAAAAAATCCATAATCAATATAGAGAGGCAAAACGTATATCTGCAACATCACTCCCTTAACACCTCCCCTGCAACCCCATCCTATAGGGAGTCCCATGTACAGTTTTGGTGAGTGTCCTTCTACATCATGTTCTAATGCACATCTATCTCTAGTGCCCACACTTGCTCGCTTTCCATGTCTCTCTCTCTCTCTCTCTCCTGGGAGTATGGGGTCAGAGAAAGGGCATTCCAAGCACATGGAAACAAAAACCAAAGCTTGAAGAGAGAAGAAAGAGCAATGTGGCATCTCAGACCTATTGCTTGTTGAATTAGCTAGAGTGACTGTGTGCAGGTGTGAAGGTCACCACAGCAGATGGGCTGCACTGTGTACACAGGCTAAGGAGTTTGTAACTGCAGGGGCCAAGTGAAGAGTATTAGACAGTGGAATCCCTTTTACATTTCAGGAAGATCACAGCAGTAGCAGCCCAGAGGTTGGAGTGAGCAGGACTAACACTGGAGACAGGGGGACTGTTAGGAGGCTGCTTGGGAATTCAGGTGCACGATTTCGAGAGCCCGAATATGGTGCTATATGGAGAGAGCAGAATGGCTTCCAGCTACATTAGTATCGATGGATTATTAGGATTTAGCAATTGGATATAGGGATGCAGCAGTAGGGAGAGGTAGGAACGACTCCTGGTTTCTTGGTATTCACAATGCTGTTCACCGAAGGCCAGCATACATACAGATTAGAGGCCCCTGGGTGGCTTTGTTGGTTAAGCGTCTGATTTCTGCTCAGTTCATGATACCAGGGTCCTGGAATTGAGCCCCACACTGGGCTCTGTGCTCGGGGGGGAGTCTGCTTCTCCCTCTCCCTCTGTTCCGCCCCACCTTGTGCACTCTTTTTCTCTCAAATAAATAAAATCTTTAAAAACTGAATACATGCATATTAGAAATGGGGAGCAGATACCAAGTTTGGGCCAAACTGTATGAGTTCAGCAGAACTTTCATGCTTTGACAGAGCCTGCCTTTCAGAACCACTTCACGAACTGGAGTAATAATGAATAGTCTCTCGATACATCGTATTTACTTCTTAATGGTATAAAACAGTGGAAGTTAAGGCTTCCTCTTTTTCTTCCAACAGAATTTACTCCATAGCATTTCAGAAAAACTTTTCCTCTTTCTCTTGGCATTATGATTTTATATTCATAGCCTACAAATGTCTCAAGAAGTCATAGAGCCCATTTTCCTGTTATTTCTTAGAATCAAATCTATAAAGAACTTATCAAACTCAATACCCAAAGAACAAATAATCCAATCAAGAAATGGGCAGAAGACATGAACAGACATTTCTGCAAAGAAGACATCCAGATGGCCAACACACGAAAAAGTGCTCAACAGCACTTGGCATCAGGGAAATACAAATCAAAACCACAGTAAGATACCACGTCACACCAGTCAGAATGGCTAAAATTAACAGGTCAAGAAATGACAGGTGTTGGTGAGGATGTGGAGAAAGGGGAACCCACTTATACTCTTGGTGGGAATGCAAGCTGGTGTAGCCACTCTCAAAAACAGTATAGAGGTTCCTCAAAAAGTTGAAAATCGAGCTACCCTACAACCCAGCAATTGCACTATTGGGTATGTACCCTAAAGATACAAATGTAGTGATCTGAAAGGGGTACGTGCACCCGAATGTTTATAGCAGCAATGTCCACAATAGCCAAACTATGAAAAGAGCCTAGATGTCCATCAACAGATGAATGGATAAAGGAGATGTGGTATATATCTACAATGGAATATTATGCAACCATCAAAAATGAAATCTTGCTGTTTGCAACAACATGGATGGAACTAGAGGCTATTATGCTAAGCGAAGTAACTCAATCAGAGAATGACAATTATCATATGATTGCACTGATATGAGGAATTTGAGAAACAAGACAGAGGATCATAGGGGAAGGGAGCGAAACCAGAGAGGGAGGCAGACCATAAGAGATTCTTAATCGCAGGAAACAAACTGAGGGTTGCTGGAGGGGAAAAGGAGGGAGGGATGGGGTGACTGGGTGATGGACATTAGGGAGGGTATGTGCTATAGTGACTGCTGCAAATTGTGTAAGACTGATGATTCACAGATCTGTACCCCTGAAACAAATAATACATTATATGTTAAAAAAAATTTTAATGACTACAATTGTATTTGAAAGACTTTACTCACAATTCAAATGTTTGATATAAGCCCCCATGTAGTAGACTAATTAGATCACTTGCAGCTAATTCCTCTTGGTGGAACAGTCAGTGCTCATCAAAGTCAGATTCTATAGGTAAGATACTGAAATTTCCAGACTAAATTCATCTCTGCCATGTTCCAAGTCTGTAGAAGCCTGAAGTCTTTGTACACTTGAGCCGCTCAAAATGGTTATGAGAACAAACATTTGGGTTGGCTCTGTCTGCAGAGGAAACTTCAGTCTCCTTCCAAGAAGAGGTTCTTGGGGAAAAGGCCTCTTCTAAGAAGAGAACAGAGGGGAGCCTCTGTCAATGTGAGAATATAGACTTTCAAATTTCCAGATAGAATGTGTTTAGGAAAATGGATGAAAGAGCAGTCAACTAACATCTCTGTCCTCAAGGCTGAGAATCACGCCTGGCTAGCAAACCATTCCTTCTGGTAAATACCCCGTGTTCTGGGGCAGGCCGGCCAGATAATATACACCAAGGCATAGCAGCGGGACTGTGGAGACACAATGCCTGCCTCCTGGTCCCAGTGCTGCCATCTACTCGTTGGGAGACCTGAGGTAAGTTATTCAACTTCTCTGAGCCTAGGCTCTTTTCCACAGAAGTTGCTGTGAAAGAAAATATATTAATACAGAGAACTATCAAGACACAGACAACTATACAAGTTACACCACCATCATTGTGGTCAACCTTTCTCTTCTGAGGGCACCTGACTGTTTCTTCTAGGCCAAATGGACTACCATACTTCTTTCAGTAGAACCTGAGGTAACAAACCTGCTTTTGGGGCACTGGGACCAAGGATTATATGTGATTATGCTGACTCCTAGGGCAGGAGGTGGACAATAACTTACTTTCATACCTAGAGCCTCTTGGTAAGCCCAGAGGAGGACATGATAAGGAAGCTATATCTCCCCATCAAGAGAGATTAAATTCTAAGTACACTAGTCATACCAAGTTTGATATGGTATGTATAAAGCTCTATGTCAGGACCTTCTTCCCAAACATTTGGGTTGGAATAAGAGCCCCTCTTTGTATAGTTTAAAGAGTGACTGACTGGTCCTCTTTGGAATGAGTTGGGCCAAACCCACTTAGTGTCTGGCTTCCATGAACCTATAGAAGTGCTGGGTCCATTGGCAGCTGAGTCCCCAGTTAGATCTACAGACTGTGGAGAGTTAAGCCCCAAAGCCAGCTCTGTTGCTCTATATTCCAGGAAGTCCTGGTGCATTTGTCCCATGCTAAAAGCTGAATTTATGCAGGGATTCCCAGGGGTAAGAATCTTAGCTTTACCTCTGGTGGAGATAGGCGATACACTTTTGATAGGATAATCTCTTGTTGCCACCAGTGGGATAAAGAGGGGAGTGCTCCCATATAGTTGCCAAAGTCTGTAGTGTCTACGGCCTTGAACTCACTGGTTCTGCAGCAGAGGGTGATGGGCTACAGACAGTTTATACGTCCACTAATAGACCTAAGCACTATCATAAACTTTATAAATCAGTCTAGAGCCTATGTGGAAAAAAATTGGTGATTAGCTCTAAAAGGAGGGAACTTGGGGTGCCTGGGTGGCTCAGTCAGTTAAACGTCTGCTTTTGGCTTGGGTCATGATCTCAGGGTCCTGGAGTTGAATCCTATATCGGGCTCCCTGCTCAGCAGGGAGTCTCTTCTTCCTCTCCCTCTACCTGCTGCTCCCCCTGTTTGTAATCTCTCTCTCTCTTTCTCTCTCAAAAAAAAAATCTTTAAAAGAAAATTTTAAAAGGCAGACCCTTTTATTCATGAACCTGAAGTGGTCTGTGTCATGCTTTTGATGGAAACAAACCATTCTGTCATCTAATGCTCTACCAAATAGTGGGGTATTCCATGACCCCCCCCATTTATGGGAGCTAACAAATAGTATAGTTCTGTTCCAGATACTTCCAGACCAGTAGAATTTGCACCTGTGGCCCTTCCAAGAGACAAAGGTAAGATTTTGAAAATCCAAAGTAGAAATATCTAAATCCTGGTCTATTATTTCTTCTCTCTCTATGGTTCTAAGAAGAGATCTAAACAAACATAGTTCAATTAAAAAAATTCTAAGTTCTTCTTTAGGGCCAAGCCAGATCTTGCTTTCACTCAGTAGATTCCTAGAAGAGTTGTTTTGTACAGATAAATTTGACCTTAAGGTCCAACTGGGACAGCCTATGTAGGATTAGGATTTTTCCACCCACTGATTTGTTGCATGGTATAAGCACGCAGAGCAGTGGGCAGCATAATCAAATGAAAGGGCAGGGGAGGGAGGAGAAAACGTTTTCCAAGAAAAATTTTGCAAGTATGAGTTGTTTGCTTTTAAATAAATGCATATAGGAAAATACTACAAGAAAGGAGATATGCTCAGAACCAAATAAATAAATAAGCCTGTCTTGAAAAAAAACTGTGGCTTTAACACATAGACTGGACTGGACTCAAATACATAGAAAACCCACTAAGTTGTTGAAAAAATGACTCTGCCTAAGTACTAGCAGCCTGGGGTAAAAGAGACTGAAACAAACTGGGGGGAAAAGACCTCTGAGACACCAGACTTTTTTGTTTTAAGGATTTTATTTATTTGAGAGACCAGGCTCAAATAGGGCTTGGTGGGGGCGGGGGACAGTGCAGAGGGAGAGGGAGAAGCAGACTCCCAGGAGTCTGGGATCCCGAGGATCCTGAGATCCTGAGACCATGACCTGAGCTGAAGGCAGACGTTTAACCAACAAGCTACCCAGGCACCCCAGAGCCCCCAGTTTTCTACAGGTAGGAAATAGGCTGAAAGAACTTCTTAGGCATCAAAAAAAAAAAAAAAAAGGTGTAAGTTCAGTGTCCCCTTCAGAAGCAAATGAGGATGATGTCTCAGAGGACAGAGATAGGGGCTATAGAGAACAATGAACCAGAGCACTTCCTCCCAACTCACCCAACTCCACCCCTTGCTTGCCTTACCTTCCCTAGAAACAGAACGAAGGTCTTTTTTTTTTATTTATTTTTATTTTTTATTAACATATAATGTACTATTTGCTTCAGGGGTATAGGTCTGTACATCATCAGTCTTACATAATCCACAGCACTCACCACAGCACATACCCTCCCCAATATCCATAACCCAGCCACCCTAACCCTTCCCCTGCACCCTCCAGCAACCCTCAGTTTGTTTACTGAGATTCAGAGTCTCTTATGGTTTGTCTCCCTCCCTGGTCCCATCTTGTTCCATTTTTCCCTCCCTACACCCCACGAACCCCGCCCTGCGTCTCAAATTCCTATCAGAGAGATCATACGATAATTGTCTTTCTCTGATTGCCTTATTTCACTTAGCATAATACCCTCTAGTTCCATCCACATCATTGAAATGGCAAGATTTGGGGGTTTTTTTTGATGGCTGCATTGTATTCCATTGTATATATATACACCACTTCTTTATCCATTCACCTGTCAGTGGACATCTAGGCTCTTTCCATAGTTTCGCTATTGTGGACATTGCTGCTATAAAACATTCAAGTGCAGGTGCCCCTTCAGATCACTACATTTGTATCTTTAAGGTAAATACCCAGTAGTGTGATTGCTGGGTCATAGGGTAGCTCTGCTTTTTGAGGAACCTCTATACTGTTTTCCAGAGTGGCTGCACCAGCATACATTCCTACCAACAGTGTAGGAGGGTTCCCCTTTCTCTGCCTCCTTGCCAACACCTGTCATTTCGTGACTTGTTAACTTTAGCCATTCTGACTGGTGTTACGTGGTATCTCACTGTGGTTTTGATTTGTATTTCCCTGATGCCAAGTGATGTTGAGCACTTTTTCATCTGTCTGTTGGCCATTGGGATGTCTTCTTTGCATAAATGTCTGTTCATGTCTTCTGCCCACTTCTTGATTGGATTATTTGTTCTTTGGGTGTTGAGTCTGGTAAGTTCTTTATAGATTTTGGATACTAGCCTTTTATCTGATATGTCATTTGCAAAATCTTCTCCCATTCTGTCAGTTGTCTTTTGGTTTTATTGACTGTTTGCTGTGCAAAAGCTTTCAATCTTGATGAAGTCCCAATAGTTCATTTTTGCCCTTGCTTCCCTTGCCTTTGAGGATGTTCCTAAGAAGAAGGTGCTGTGGCTGAGGTTGAAGAGGTTGCTGCCTGTGTTCTCCTCAAGGATTTTGATGGACTCCTGTCTCACATTGACATCTTTCATCCATTTTGAGTCTATTTTTGTGTGTGGTGTAAAGAAATGGTCCAGTTTCATTCTTCTGCATGTGGGTGTCCAATTTTCCCAACACCATTTGTTGAAGAGACTTTTTTCCACTGGACATTCATTCCTACTTTATTGAAGATTAGTTGATTATAGAGTTGAGGGTCCACTTCTCGGCTCTCTATTCTGTTCCATTGATCTATGTGTCTGTTTTTGGACCAGTACCATACTGTCTTAATGATTACAGTTTTGTAATAGAGCTTGAAGTCTGGAATTGTGATGCCGCCAACTTTGGTTTTCTTTTTCAACATTCCTCTGGCTATTTAGGGTCTTTTCTGGTTCCATATAAATTTTAGGATTATTCAATTTCTTTGAAAAAAAGTTGATGGTATTTTTATAGAGATTGCATTAAATGTTTAGATTGCTCTAGGTAGCATAGACATTTTCACAATATTTGTTCTTCCAATCCATGAGCATAGAATATTTTTCCATTTCTTTGTGTCTTCCTCAATTTCTTTCATGAGTTTTCTGAGTACAGATTCTTTGCCTCTTTGATTAGGTTTATTCCCAGGTATCTTGTGGTTTTGGGTGCAATTGTAAATGGGATCAACCCCTTAATTTCTCTTTCTTCTGCCTTGATGTTGGTGTATAGAAATGCAACTGATTTCTGTGCATTTATTTTATATCCTGACACTTTACTGAATTCCTGAGTTCTAGCAGTTTTGGAATGAAGTCTTTTGGGTTTTCCACACAAAGTATCATCTGCAAAGAGTGAGAATTTGACTTCTTATTTGCCAATTCGGATGCCTTCTATTTGTTTTTGTTGTCTGATTGCTGAGGCTAGTACTTCTAGTACTATGTTGAATAGCAGTGGTGATAGTGGACAGCCCTGCCATGTTCCTGACCTTAGGGGAAATGTCTCAGTTTTTCCCCATTGAGAATGATATTCACTGTGGGTCTTTCATAGATGACTTTGACGATATTGAGGTATGTACCCTCTATCCCTACACTGTGAAGAGTTTTGATCAAGAAAGGATGCTGTGCTTTTTCAGCATCCATTGAGAGAATCATATGGTTCTTGTCCTTTCTTTTATTAATGTATTGTATCACATTGATTGATTCCAGATGTTGAACCAGCCTTGCAGCCCAGGAATAAATCTCACTTACTTGTGGTGAATAATTCTTTTAATGTACTGTTGGATCCTAATGGCTAGTATTTTGGTGAGAATTTTTGCATCCATGTTCATCAGGGATATTGGTCTGTAATTCTCCTTTTTGATTAGGTCTTTGCTGGTTTGGGGATCAAGGTAATGCCTCATAGAATAAGTTTGGAAGTTTTCCTTCCATTTCTATTTTTTTGGGGGGGGGGAACAGTTTCAGGAGAATAGGTATTAATTCTTCTTTAAATGTTTGGTAGAATTCCCCTGGGAAGCCGTCTGGCCCTGGGCTCTTTTTGGGAGATTTTTGATGACTGCTTCAATCTCCTTATTGGTTATGGGTCTGTCCAGGTTTTCTATTTCTTCCTGGTTCAGTTTTGGTAGTTTATAAGTCTCTAGGAATGCATCCATTTCTTCCAGATTGTCAAATTTGCTGGTGTAGAGTTGCTCATAATATGTTCTTATAATTGTATTTCTTTGGTGT
>LNAC01001454.1:100331-139922 GCA_002007465.1 Ailurus styani
TATAAGCCNTTGAGTCCTTTCTCTTTTGGATAAGTCTGGCAAGGGGTTTATCAATCTTACTAATACTTTCAAAAAAACAGCTCCTAGTTTCATTGATCTGTTCTACTGTTCTTTTGGTTTCTATTTCATTGATTTTTGCTCTGATCTTTATGATTTCTCTTCTTCTACTGGGTTTAGGCTTTATTTGCTGTTCTTTCTCCAGCTCTTTTAGGTGTAGGGTTAGGTTGTGTATTTGAGACTTTCTTGTTTCTTGAGAAAGGCTTGTATTGCTATATACTTTCCTCTCAGGACCATCTTTGCTGTAGCCCAAGGATTTTGAAGAGTTGTGTTTTCATTTTCATTTGTTTCCATGAATTTTTTAAATTCTTCTTTAATTTCCTGGTTGACCCATTCATTCTTTAGTAGGATGCTCTTTACCCTCCATGTATTTGAGGTCTTTCCAACTTTCTTCTTGTGGTTGAGTTCTAGTTTCAAAGCACTGTGGTGCTACATATTTGAAAATATGTAGGGAATGATCCTAATCTTTTGGTACCAGTTGAGACCTGATTTGTGACCCAGAATATGGTCTATTCTGGAGAATGTTTCATGTGCACTAGAGAAGAATGTGTATTCTGTTGCTTTGGGATGGAATGTTCTAAATATATCTGTGATGTCCATTTGGTCCAGTGTGTCATTTTATTTATCTGATATAAGGATTGCCACCCAGCTTTCTTTTGATGTCCATTAGCATGGTGAATTGTTTTCCACCCCCTCACTTTAAATCTGGAGGTGTCTTTGGGTCTAAAATGAGTATCTTGCAGACAGCATATCAGTGGGTCTTGTGTCTTTATCCATTCTGATACCTTCTGTCTTTTGATTGGGACATTTAGCCCATTTACATTCAGAGTAACTATTGAAAGATATGAATTTAGTGCCATTGTATTGCCTATGAGGTGATTGTCTCTGTTCCTTTCTGGTTTGCTACTTTTAGGCTCTCTCTTTGCTTAGGGGACCCCTTTCAATATTTCCTGTATGGCTGGTTTGGTGTTTGCAAATTCTTTTAGTTTTTGTTTATCCTGGAAGCTTTTTATCTCTCCTCCTATTTTCAATGACAGCCTAGCTGGATATAGTATTCTTGGCTGCATATTTTTCTCATTTAGTGCGCTGAATATATCATGCCAGTCCTTTCTGGCCTGCCAGGTCTCTGTGGATAGGTCTGCTGTCAAACTAATATTTCTACCATTGTATGTTACATACATCTTGTCCCAAGCTGCTTTCAGGATTTTCACTTTGTCACTGAGACTTGTAAGTTTTACTATTAGATGATGGGTTGTCGACCTATTTTTATTGATTTTGAGAGGGGTTCTTTGTGCCTCCTGGATTTTGATGCTTGTTCCCTTCACCAAATTAGGGAAATTCTCTGCTATAATTTGCTCCAATATACCTTCTGCCCCACTCCCTCTTGCTTCTTCTTCTTCTGGGATCCCAATTATTCTAATATTGTTTCATCTTATGGTATCACTTATCTCTCAAATTCTCCCCTTGTGGTCCAGTAATTGTTTATCTCTCTTTTTCTCAGCTTCTTTATTTTCCATCATTTGGTCTTCTATATCACCAATTCTCTCTTCTGCCTCATTTATCCTAGCAGTAAAAGGCTCCATTTTTTTTAATATTTTATTTATTTATTTGACAGAGAGAGAGAGATCACAGGTAGGCAGAGAGGCAGGCAGAGACAGAGAGGAGGAAGCTGGCTCCTTGCTGAGCAAAGAGCCTGATGTGGGCCTCGATCCCAGGACCCTGAGATCATGACCTGAGCTGAAGGCAGAGGCTTTAACCCACTGAGCCACCCAGGCGCCCGAGGCTCCATTTTTTATTGCACCTCATTAATAGTTTTTTTTTATTGCAACTTGGTTAGATTTTAGTTCTTTTATTTTGCCAGAAAGGGATTCTCTAGTATCTTCTGTGCTTTTTTCAAGCCTAGCTAGCACCTTGATAATCGTCATTCTGAACTCTAATTCTGACATCTTACTAATGTCCCTATTGATTAAGGTCCCTACCTGTCGGTACTACTACTTATTCTTTTTTTTTTTTTGAGGTGAATTTTTCCCCCTTGTCATTTTATTCAGATAAGAATAGATGAATGAGAGAACAAAATACTAAAAGGGTAAGAATGACCCCAGAAAAATATACACTAACCAAATCGGGAGAGATCCAAAACTGGAAGGAGAAGAAAGGGGAGGAAAAATTATATATATAATATATATAATTATATATACATAATAATATAATATATATTATTACATATGTAAAATAATATATATATAAAGACTGGTGAATAGAACAGAGCCACACACTTGATTTGGGGTATATTTTGGTCCATTAGAAGAAACTGCCTCCCAAATTTTAAAAAAAAGAAAAACTTATATATATACAAAAATAAGGGTAAACACGATGAAGGGATGGAATATGACTGTAAAGATAAAAATTAAAGATTCTAAAAAAGGAATTGCTAAGAAGTTGGTTGAAAAAAGAAAAAGAAAAGAAAGAGTGTAATCAGGCTGGAGACTAGAACAAAGCCATCCACTAGATTTAGGGTGTATTTTGATCTGTTAGAAGAAAATGTATCCCAAATTTTAAAGAAAGAAAAACCTATATGCATACAAAAAATAAGGTTAAATACAATGAAGGGATAGAATATGACTATAACAATGAAAATTTAAAAAGATTTTTTTAAGGTATTGATAAGATAAAATAGTTAAAAATGTTAAAATTAGAAAAAATTTTCAAAAACAGAATAAGAAAAAATAAAATTTAAAAAATTTAACTTTGAAAGACTAGAGAATCATGGGGGGAAAGTCATGAATTCTATGTGTTGCATTCCCCTACCTGAAGTTTTGCAGTTCTCATTGATCGATAAACTTGGTCTAGGCTGGACGTTCTTGCTGATCTTCTGGGGGAGGGGCCTGTTGCAGCGATTCTCTAATGTCTTTGCCCGAGGCCTAATTGCACCACCCTTGCCAGGGGCCAGGCTAAGTAATCTGCTTGGGTTCGTGCTTGGGAGCTTTAGCCCCTGAACACTTTCCGTACTGCTTTGGAGGATGGGAATGAAAATGGTGGCCTCTCAATGTGCGACCCGGTGGAGTCGAGAGCTCAGGGCCCCACTCCTCAGTGAGTCCTCAGAGAAAAGCAGTCAATCCCTCCTGTCTCCCTGGTCTCCCGCCGCACTCTTAGCTCACCTGGCCTGTGACTGAGTGTTTCTGTCTCTGGTGCATGGCCCCCATTTGGAGTCTCCAAACCCAGCTGATTCCTGCAGCACACTCCTGTGCCACTCCTCCTGGTGAAGGAAGGTGAGTCTCCCTGGACCTACCATTTGCAGGGTCTCTGCACAAAGAACAGTGGCCCAACTGTACCTCTGAATATGGTTTAAGGTAACCCCTTAATCTATAGAGATGGTTCCATCTCTATAGCTGGCCTCCCTGCTCTGATACCTAGGAGCTCTGCCACACTCAGACACCCCTGGTCTTTCTGTGACCCCACAGGTCCTAAGACCACACTGTCTCAGTGAAGGCTCCAGACCCTGCTTAGCCACTGGAATGGCGTCCCTCAGTGGAGCTGACTTCTAAAAGTTCCAAGTTTGTGCTCCACTGTTCTAGTGCTTACTGGGAGCCAGCACCTCCCCCTGTGGTCTCTCATCCCGTATTTCACCTCAGATTCACTTCTCCACCTGTCCTACCTTCCCAAAAGTGGTCGCTTTTCTGTTCCTAGAATTGCTGTTCTTCTTGTCGTCGATCTCCTGTTGTTTGTCAGTGTTCAAAATGGTTTGATAACTATTTAGCTGAACTCCTGGGACCCAATGATATTTAGGTCTCCTACTACTCTGCCATCTTGCTCTTCCTTCCAGAACCAAGGTCTTATTAAGAAACATATCCTACTCCCTTGGCAGGGAAAATTGGCTAATTTGCCTGGAGGGATTCCAGAATTGCTAAGGAACAAGTTTCTTCATCGTGAACGAGGTGTTCACTGTGGTTCTCCTGTGTCCTGTCCCTGTTGGACCATTGCATATTGTGTGGGTATGAAGAGGGGATAGGCCAGTGATTTGTCTTCTTAGTTTATAGGTCTAGTTCACATCTAGATCAGATGTAGATCATGAAATTTTAAATGTTGAACCTGATACCATGACTGGGTGAGACCTCTCGGTGTCCTTTGATGGAAATGGGCTGTTTCTGTGTTGGAGAGATGTGAATAATGTAGCCAGGAAGGTGGACAGTAGTCAACTAAGTTGCTAATCCAAGTTCTTTGTGTCTTGTCGCATGCAGAGTGGACTTCCTGCCTTGTGACTTTGGTCTTGCCCTCTTGCTTTGAGCAATGAAATAGAGCTGGAGTGATGGTACCAATGGTACCAATTTATAATCGAGGACTTAGGAGGTTCTTCTTTACCTCTTGTACCTATGCCATTGTCTTGAAAAGAACATGCCCTGGCAAGCCTTCTAGTTCAGGAAGGATGAAAGGCCAGGGAGAAGACCCAAATTCAGAGACTTGCTGACTGAAGCCGAGCTGCCCTGGGTTATCTGTAGATCCAGAATCGAATAAAGTATTTTGCTTTTTGCCACGGAGTTTTGGGGTGGTTTGTTACACAGCATTATTGTAGCAATAGTTAAACCTGTTTTCTAAGTTCCAGCAGCAGTTTCAAAGATCAGCTCTGGTGGCAACTTTCCAGCTGTATCTGGCCCGTGGGGTGTTTTCTTCTTAGGATGGAGTTACTATTGAAATAGCCCTTCCTCCTAGAGTGGACCCAGAGTGCTAGTGCAATGCCTTGTGCCCAGCGACACTCCCAGCTTTTTCTGAATCTGGCCCAGAAGGGCTCCTCAACTGAGGAGGCTTAGCTCATTCCCTGCCCAGCTCACAGTAGTGAGTTTTATTGTAAATTGCCTCCGATTGCTTTATTGTGGAGGCAACATATACATAGATATTTTAAGTAAATAGGATACCAACACCACCAACATATTACTAAGAGTTCATAAGTGAGGATCACTTATTCCTTTTTTTTTTTAATTTATTAACGTATAATGTATTATTTGTTTCAGGGTCACCGCTTCCTTTTAAGTATTTCTAGACTCGATAGTAATTACAAAAGGTGGAGATATGCCATAATGGTGGAATGTCTCATTTGGCAAAGAAGAGAATGCATATAACTCCATCCCATTTCTGTTCCTGAAGTCTTCCTTATCCCTTTGGTTTTGGTATCATAGGATTTTAAGTTGCAAAATCTAGTTTGGGGTCAGATTTTATTAACTTGCCCAAGTCACATGACCAGTAAATGGAAAGGCCAGAATTCGAGTACATTTCTGTCTGTACCAGATCCCATGCCTTTGATTATTGTCTATACTGTTTCATAATCTGGTTACTTGGTGGGTGGTGGATTGAGCATCTAGTTTCCACATATATGAAATGGGGAAGGAACTATCTAAACAAAAGCATTGTTGTGAAGAATAAATGAGATATTTTATGTGAAAGTGCTTTGTAAATCAACTTTATCTTCTATTTATTCTTTCTGAAGGAAACTGAGTGTGTTTAAGTACATTGCAACTAATAATTACTAGGATAAAATGTAATTATACATTTGAAATGATCACTTGCTTTAATATTACTCTATCTACTAGTCATCAGTATCAGAGTTCATTTTTTCCTCTTTTTTAAAATTAATCTTTGGAAACCATCGCTCGCAGCACATGATCTCTCTGATGGTCGTGTTAACACAGGGTGTGTTAAGGGACATCTCACTGTTGAATTTCAGCTGTGGCTTTAAATCACCTTGCTTTCTTCGCAGACATTCAGTTAAAAAAGTAAAGGGGGAGAAAGTCTTAATATTGATGTGTAGTGGCAGGATTCTGTGGCAATTTGGATATGTTCCAGTAAACATATGGATGCCTTTCATAGGGAACCTAGGTTGTGTTCAGCATGCCCTCCTCCAGCAACTTGGAATTTCAGCCCTGGCTCCAAAGATCTTTTGAAAGATAGGAAGCTCACCAAAATATTTGACCAGAACTAGTCTATTTTAGCAGCAACACTTACTTGTTATGAGCAGCAACACTTACTTGTTATGACATACAATTAAATTACATAAGTGTAAGATTTTGTAAAACAGCCCTCTTGCAATTTGCAGAAGGAATGAAGCAGGCAGGAGAGTACTATGAATGTGGCTATGCCCCTCTCTTCTGGAGCTTACAATCTAGTGATGGAAGAACATAAAAATATGTAGGTGGTCCACAAAACAGAAAGTGCATTTGAAGATTGAATGTATGAAAGCAAAAGGGAGCCCTCTTTCTAGTTAGCTGAGAGTCACTAATTATAAAATCCCTTAATACAATTCCTTCCATGTCAGTTGCCCCCTGCCAGAAGTGAGAAACCACCCTACAGAGTCTGACGTCTACAGACAGCTTTTGCCCTTGGCTGCCAACAAAATAGCTATTTGTGGAGGGGTAAACCACAACTAGGGCTCCCCACTCAAGCCCCTCCTTGGGTTCCTCTCGAATTGCAGAGAGGGCTGATGACCATGACACTTGATCTTTAAACCCCATAAGGTCTTGACCTAAGGGGACTCAGTACTTTGCCCAGCACAGCTGGATAATACCGTAGGTCCTCCATATGATCACCACCACTTGCCCTCTCCACTTCCTGATTAGTTGCCTGGCTGCCATCCATTGCACCTCATTCCTCCCTAACCTCCATAACTTCCCCAGCAACTGAACTGTGGATGAGACCAAAATGTGGGAGGCACAGGGCAGGGGTGGGGTGGGGGGGTAGATGGGCAAGGCACACTCATCTCAGATGGTAGTTCTAAGTGAGCCAGCAAGCTCTCAGAGCCCCTTCACTCCAGGGGGGCAGTCCTGTGCTTCTTCAGATTAAGAAGGACACATTCCTTCCTGTGTGTGGCCACACAGCCTCCAACCCCTCCCTGTAGTCTTTCTTCTACCTCTCCCATGGAATCCTGGTCTCCTCTCTCAGCAGCAGCTGCTCTCAGGCAGCGCCAGAGCTGAAAACTACCTGATCTATGGAAGCCTGACTTCTTCCAAGCAAATGAGGGTTAAGGTGTGGATGTATGGCAGTGTGTGAAAGTGCAGATTATTTGGAATTGGGAGGGGGCAACGTTATGAGGTTCTGTGTTAAGTACTGGGGGAGAGATGTGAAAGGAGAAGAGAGTGAGATTAATTCTGACTATAGAAACAGCTTCATGGGGGCATTTTATTCCTTCCTTCCTTCAATACTATGGGCCAGGTTTCATGTTAGGCACAAGTAATACAACAGTGAACAAGACACCCATGATCTCTAACCCCATGGAACTGATTCTGACTTTGGGCAAGCTGCTTTAGCCTCTCTGAGCCTCAATCTCTTTATCTGAAAATTGGGATGATGGTGATGATAATAATAGTAATAACAATACTAATCTCCTAGAGTAGTTGAACAGAATAAAATGAGTTCAAATGGGGAAGGCACCTAGCAAATTCCCTGGCACATTGCATGCTATGTAAGTATCACTACTGCTTTTATAATCTAGTTGGGAAGAGCGACCTGTGAAGCAAAGCCAGAATTTGAAGGTAGAAGAGTGGGCTGGCTGGAGACCATGAGAGTCCCAGACTGGAGGTACAGAGGGGAAAAAAGTAGGAATGGCAGATACCTAACTCAAGTAAGCAGAGTGCAGGGGATGGAAGGTGTGATGGGAAGAACATTAGGAATGAAGGCTGGACCAAGCAGGCTTTGCTCAAAGAGAGGCCTGCATATCACACTAAAGGGGCAGCCCTTCATCCAGCAGGAGAGCCAGGATTGTGGTAAACGAAGAGCAAGGAGCACCGGCGTCTCCAAGATCCAACACCCAAGGGTGCTGGGCGCTGCAACTGGCTTGGAATCAGGCCAGGGTGCAATCTGCATCCATGGAGGGGGCAGCGGGCAGGCATTACTATGCCAGCTGGTGCCCCCTGTCTGAGGAAATCCGTGCCCTGATGTTAGCTTGGATTGTCAGCTTCCACAGCGAGTGCCGTAGGGTTGCCAGCAGGCAGCCAGGGACTGGAAGGTGAGGTGTCTCGACGAAGTCTTATTACACTCTCAGCTGCCTGGGAATAATGCACCACAGCAGCTGAGTTTCAAATGGCAAAGGGTCTCTGGCTGCCAGAAAGGTTACAGGTAGATACTTTCATTTGTCCTCCATGAAAGCTTAATATCATTTTCTGTTCAAGTCAACTTATAGACCTCATTACTTTAAGTTCATCGGGCGGCTAGAGCAGACTTTTTGATTTTACTGTGCTTTCAGAATCGTGTTGGAGAAGAGCTAATGCATTTTTAACCAACTTCAGCAATTCGAAGCTCTTTGGCGCTGTAGCGTTTTAATAGGATTGTTGCTGACTCTCTGAGAGCAGTATCTGTGTCAAGAGACATTCCCATTATTGCGGTGTGAGCTCCAGGAGGTAGGGGCTCCGTGTCCTTCCATATGTGACCCACCCAGACCATGATATAGTGCCTTGTGCAGGTTAGAACACAGGTTCTATATTGATATTGATGTGAAACTTTCTGCAGGTCTCACCCGTTCAAAAATGTTTTCTGACAATCTCCATACTCAACACCTTTGGACTGAATCTCAGGTGGTCGTTACTTTTTTTTTTTTCTTCCAGTTCCCCAAGCTCTAGCCGTATCCATTATCTATTGCTACAATAATGCAAGGTAGCAGGCGACCATGAAGTGCCAGGGGCAAACAACAAAGCACATTTTTTAGTTTGGGAACCTGCAAGGTTCAGCCAATTTGGCTACTTACAGGTGATCTCACTTGTGCATCTGTGGTCCGCTGCAGGTCTACTTAGGTGTGGCTCTTCTGTTGATCATGCTAGGCTTATTTATCTATTTGGGACCAGCTAGCAGTCAGATGATCTAGGGCAGTATCAGATGGGGAAATGGGACAACTCAGCTCTGCTTCATGCATCACCTGTAATCTTCCAACATTCTAGCCTGGGCACGTTCTCCTGCCAGAGGGACATGGGTAAGAGGAAGAGAAAATTCCAGTAAGAAAATGCTAGTCACCTTAGAATTCTACCAATTACAGATAAATCACTGTATTTGGCATTTTAAAATTTCTACATTATTTCGAAGGAAATATGGGGCTTTTTTTAAGATTTTATTTTTATTTATTTATTTGAGAGAGAATGAGACAGAGCATGAGAAGGAGAGGTCAGAGGGCAAAGCAGACTCCCCACTGAGTAGGGATTCCCAACGTGGGACCCGATCGCAGGACTCCAGGATCATGACCCAAGCCAAAGGTGGTCACTTAACCAACTGAGCCACCCAGGCGCCCCAGAAATGTGTACTCTTAAATGCACATATGGAACAGCAATTACGTAAATATTTCCGTTGCTTCTTTTTTCTTAACTATATATTGTGAATATATTTCATTGTCATAAGATGTTGTCCTACATGATTTTTTAATGATTGCTTAGTATTTCGTTGTATTTTACCCATCCGATGAAATACTCCCTTGATGGACATTTGATTTGTTTCTGCATTTCCATTTATACAGTTATAAACCACTCTGTCATGAACATCCTTATCATTCCATCGTTGTGTAACTTAATTTTTTTTCAAGTTTTTCTTAGAAGAGGAATTAATAAGTCAGATTTTCTACACAGTTGCAAGACTTTTTATGGCTATCATTTATTATCTTCCATCAGAGGTGTATGAGTGTCTGTTTCTCTGTTAGACTGGGGTTTGGTTTCTACTTGAATTTTGTGTTACTTAAAGCAGTGCATTGGGTTAATCTCTGTCTTAAGAAACATCGACTAACTGACTATGCGACAGTAGATTTTTCCCTGATTCCTTAGAGAGGGATGAAAATTAGCATTAACATAGGCCAAAGACTCAAGCAGAAAAGTAACTAAGAATAATAAATCAGGTGATAGGCAGGAGAAAATGTTAAAAGAAACAATGGTCACTTGATTTAGACATTAAATGTCCTTTTTGGTCAATAGCTGTCATGACAAATACTAGGTGGAGAGTCATTGGGCTGGAAAAGTTTTGGTGGACTGCTAAGTATAAAAATCTAGGAAGTCACATTCCAATTTGGGCAAGAGTGAGTAAGTTGAGGTGCTTTAGAGAATAGCATCAGTTTCTACTGATTTCTTTTATTGATGTAGTCTTGTGGCTTCTCCTGGTATATTATAAGCATGATCAGTGAATATTTGGTATTAGATTACTTAGCTGACCATTCCTAAAACCCACCTTTCTTGTATTAAATCGAAATTGCTTACGATGAGACCATGAAGACTTTTATTTTTCATCACCATGTGTGATTATTTTGTGTATTTGTAATTTTTGCTTTTAGTGCCCAGAGAAAAACTGGCTTTGGATGATAGTTCTTGCCCTCCTGCACAAAGTATTTAACTTCATTCAAAACCATTATTGCTCCAAAATTTTTACCTTCCACACAATGGACTATGAGTACCTCCTTCCTGGGGTCTGAGCTTTATTCATAATCCCTGGACCTAGCACGGAAAGCAAAGTGCTTAATAAATACCATTTATAAATGTTTAAACATGCTTGCCCAAATGAGGGTTAAATTTGCTGTCTGATTAGGCCTCTCTCTCTCTTTTTCTTTTTAAGATTTATTTATTTATTTATTTGATAGAGACATTGAAAAAGGGACTACAAGCAGGGGGAGTGGGAGAGGGAGAAGCAGGCTTCCCACAGAACAGGGAGCCCAATGCAGGGCTCCATCCCAGGACCCCAGGATCATGACCCAAGCTGAAAGCAGACACCTAATGACTGAACCGCCCAGGCGTCCCTGACTTGCGCTTTCTAATTATGTATTCTCAAACCAGGTTCTCAAAACTGATTGAACCATGAATGTGTTTATCATGTAGTTCTTAATTACACATGGCCATGTATGTTTCACTGTTTATTTCCTGTGTGGTAGCTAGTCTTCAAGATGATTCTCACCTAGGATTCATACCCTAGCTTGGCTGCCTTCTGCGCTGTACAGAGCTCACCTGGGTCACCATGAAAGTATCTCAGACATGATACATTCTGAGCCCCAAGGCTGGTCATAGGAGACTCTGTGGCTTCCACTTTACTCTCATTTTGGATCTCTCATCTGGAAGCATCCAGGTGCATATCATGAGGACACTCAAGAAGAGGTCCATGTGGTGGAACTGAAGCCTTCTGCCCACACCAGCACTAAGTTGACAGTCACATGAGGGAGCTCTTCTGGAAGCGATCCTCCAGCACCAGTCACACCCGGTGTGACTTCAGATGACCACAGCCCAGTATCTCGACTGCAACCTCATGAGATCCTCTGAGCCAGAACAACTCAGCTAAGCATGCCTCAACTCCCGACCCACAGAAACTGTGTGTGTGGTAATAAATGTTCGTTGTTTTAAGTTACCAATGTTTTGGGTTAGTTTGTTACACAGGAACAGATAGCTAATATAATGTGTGACAGGCTCGTCTCACCAAGTAGATGACAAGCATCTTAAAAAGAAGAATCATATCTTTCATTTCATGCAAGGACTCGCATTGTATTGAGATATTAGTCAAAATAAATGATATTAATACTTAACAGATACCTTCTAGTCAAATCAACAAATATTTAATGCCCACCAGACACTCTTATAGGAGCTAAGGAAAGCAGTTACAAAAAGGAACAAAGTAAATGCTAGTGGGTAAGACATATAGAAATTTAAAAAAAAATAGAGATGGACCAAGTCAGTGAGGATATGAAGCTAAGAAGAAAAATCAAAGATGGGGATGCTATTTTATATATTTGATATAGGGTGTTAGGAAAGCTTTCTCTGATAAGACATTTAAGCAGAGAGCTATGCATGTGTCTGGGTAGGAGCATCACAGGCAGAGAAAACCGCAAGTTAAAAGGCCATGAGACTGGAAGAATGTAGCATGTTCAGTAAGACCCGTAGGGCTAAGGCTGAGTTCACCATTTGTTGCAGGTTTCACTAGTTAGCTCCTTGTTTTTCTCACCAGTCCAACTACACCTTTAAATCTCTCTCAGTGGCTTGGATCCTTTTTTTTTCTTGTTTTCTAAATTTGAACGGGGCACTGGATATTGGTGTACTTTAAACAGAGTGATTTATGTAAATGAATCATTATATAAACATGAACATGGCTAATGAGTGAAAATAGGCTAATATTTGTAACTGGAATGAAGAATTAGAAAATTCAGTGATTGCAATCTTCCTTTCATTACTTTTGCCACTTGAAGCTTTCTGACTTCATTAAAGCCATTAGTGCCCACCAATAAATTACATAGCTTTTGTAGTAACACAAATATGTGTGAATGTTTCTGACATTGCAGGAAATAATCAGGCTCAATCAATATATGTTTATCAAGACATTAGGTCTCAAATCGATGAGTAATTAGCTCTCCCAACAGAAGAACAAATAAAACTCTGTTTCCTAAATGTTCCTGTCATTCTAGGCTGCGAATTTCCTCTTTTCCCTCTCTTGCTGGAAGAAACACATGTCACAATGAATCGAGTGATCACTGACTAATGAGTTCTGCTTTGATTACAACATGCTGGTGATCATAAATAAATGAAATTGTGTCTGTATTTCATAGACATCTGAATTTTTTAATCTCGTGTTTCACCTCAGATAAACAAGTTTATCTTTACTTTAATAGATAAACATGCCTCTGAAAGGCATTAGGCAGAACTTAACCATACATTTAACATTTTAAATTATCACATAGACAAGCACTCCTGCATGTTCTCCTATGGCAGCAGTGTTCTCTCCGTATAACACTGATTTTCTGTCTTGCTTGCTGTCTTTTATAAACATAGTCTTGGCAAATTAATGGATTATTTTATTTGTGCTTTAATTTTGAAGAGCAGATTGCATAGAAAGGGAGACATAGGGGAAGGCAGGGAGTAGGGAACAAAGAAAGAATCAGAGAGGAAACCAGAAAAAGATACAGAAACAGATATGCAGACAGAAATCCTGTAGTATGCACACATGGTACACACACGTGTGCATGCCTGTGTGTGGGTGTGAAGGGGGAAGAAAATGGAGCAATTGTCACTGCGATATAACTGGAAAGGAAAAAGGACAACTATTTAAAGACTAGGATTTTTTTGTGGGAAAGAAAAAGAGTATATTACTTAAAAAAGATTAATACTGAAAAAATAATCATGTGTTTTTCTTAAATAAAAATAAGTGGCTATTCAAACTGTGAGGCAAAACATTAGAAATAACTAAAAGGAAATGCATTTAATAACTAGTTTACCCAGAACCCTACTACTGTACATTTTTATCAAAGCAAATTAATTTAAAATACTTGAGGACCAGGCATGTGCAGTATCATAATGAATTTTTTTCTGAGCTCTGAACGTGTTTCCTATGTCACAAAGCTTATGAAAACGAGTTCTTTAAATCTCTAGAGAATTTTTTTATTAGCCTAGTCATGCATAGGCAAAAGTATTTTAAAAAATATTTCTTTGGTGTGTATTTAATTAATATAAAGTGTTTAAAACAGAGAGATACTTGAATATGGCAATTATTTACCAAAAACATTAATGTTAGTGGAAAGCAAGCAAATGAATTTTAAGAGTAAAGAAAATTTAATCTTTCTTACAAATGATTTTTTATGAACTGTAATGTCAATGACCTTATAAATTTGACATAAATGTAAACATGCTGAAATCTGTTCACGTTAAATGCACAATCCTTAAAGACAATTGATTTAGGAACATTAAAACAAATTTTTTGGATTGACAGAACCTCAGGAATTTGGTTTGCTAAGTAGCAAGACCTTTAAATATTTATTCTCCAGAGCAATGATTTTCTCTGAACAGTAGTTTCAAGAGAATTCAAGAGTGATTTTATCGAAGAGAAAATTTTCAACAATTTTTTAACCATTTTAAGTAAAACAAAATAGAACAACAAACAAACACAAAACAAAGCAGTAAATCCTCACAAATAATTTTCCCCAGGACTCCTTTCTTTTGGAAACTACATTTCAAAGGAAACTTAATCTATGTGTGTTCCTGATTCATTTATACACCTCAGAGCCATTTCAAATACCAACACATCTTATGAACCTTTTTATAAGGCTTTTCAAAGATATTTTTATTTGAACTAGAAAGCCATGTTTTGCTGGCAGTAAATGGAGCTTGGGTGTGGGTGAAAAAGTTAGCTTGGAGCCCACAGAGTTCAAGTGACTCCAAACAAGGTCAAAGGTATTCTTCCAGTCTCAAATGAGATTGAAATAAAGAATAGAAATGCTCACTGTGTGATAGCATTCGCGAATCAAAGCTTTTTGGAAGAAAAAAAGTTCTCTTGAAACCATTAAATATCTAAGGCTCAAAACAAATTCTACAGAAAGTAGAAGAAGTTGGAGTTTTTTGAATTTGCTTGGTGTGCATTTTAATACTTTCCTTAATTTAAAGACAAATGTTGAAGAACACATTTTTGAAGCTTGTGTATTTGTATTGCTGGCTGTCTTATTTGGGGTTTCCCCCAGAATAATCAGACAAGATTTGGGCTCAGTGGTTTATTTGGAACAGATAACACAGATAATTTGTACCAGACAGCACTGTACAGTAAGAAGGTGGGGAAGTGACACAGGGAAGGGAAGAGGCCATGGGAGGTGTGCTATTGACAGGTTACCCTTGTGGGCAACTGGAGCCCGGGCCTGCTGTGGAACCTGGAAGCCAGCAGAGAGACACGCCTCAGAGCTATCCCTGGGAAGGAGGGGACAGGGAGGAAGCTGGGTCTAATTTAGACACCACTGGCCTCTACTGCTCGTAGAGGATGGTAATTCCCATGCTTCTGGTCTGCTGTACACATGGGAATGGACTAAGATGATCATGATGACATGGTGACAAGGTGATGTGGGATGCACGGACAACATCTACTCCTCTGATACACATTCTGTTTTATTTCAGAGTAATACCCATAGGAAGTTTAAGGTGGAGAATCAAGAAAAGTTTTATCTAGGTGGGTTTGTCAATTGAATTTTTTTTCAAGCAAAAGAAAACCTGTGATTGATGTAAAGGACAATTTGAAGGCCTTAATTATCTAGAGTTTAAAAATCAGACTCAATGTGTGTTTGCTTTGACACTCCACTTTCCTTTGCATGAATGACGATAGCTAACTTTGTTCAATGCTTATTATTTGCCGGGCACTATGCTATATGGCTGAGCTTGTAATAAAACATTTGATCCTAACAACCACGCAAGGAGATGGGCACTGCTATAGTCCGTATCTTAGAGAAGAGAAAACCACCACGCCCAAAGGTTCTGTTAACTTGCCCAGTCTTGTCACCGAGCAGGGGTTCCAATTCATTCTGTCTCTGGAACTGTTCTTCAGTACTACACATGCTGTCTTGCTGGATAATCTGGTGTACATGATTTTCCCATTCTACATTTCTTCTTTGACTGTTTGAAGCCATGTGATTACTAACCATACTAATGCCCGAGACTAGAGATGATGCAGAACCACTATGCCCTGCCTCTTTAACCTCACAAGTGCACATTTGAGTTTAGCACTCTGCAGTCATTGGCAGAGCTCATCAGTGTTGGTGGATAAGTGTTGCCTAAAATATAAGTGCCCACGCTGCTTACTTCTCATCTGCTGATGGGCTTTCCCAGTGACCCCTGGGCCTGTCCATGGGCTAACATGGCAACTTGGTGCCTTTTCCCACTCATCTTAGTGGAGGAGTCCTAGAAGGAAGCTATTTTTGGAACATGTATCCTTTCTGTACCTTGACTTCTACCAAGTTTTCAGTCTTTTAGAACTCATGGTCATCTTGAAGTCAGACTAAACTTAAAAAAATTAATTAGAGGGGCACCTGGCTGGCTCAGTCAGGAGGACATGCAACACTTGATCTCAGGGTTGTGAGTTCGAGCCCCAAATTGGGTGTAGAGACAGTTAAAAATAAAATCGTTAAAAGAAATAAACAATAAAGTTACAGAGCAGAAAACACCTTTGGAGCCAAATAAAAGCTGAACGTGTGAGTGTTTCAAAACATGAGAAATTGTGCACACACACTCACGAGATTACAGAGTTGTAGATGAGAGATCACCTCTTCATTGTCCCTTGGCATATGAGTGAAACTAAATGCCAGGTTCATCTACACATAGTGCACAGTTCAGATTTGCTTTGTATGATATTTTATGGACAGAAACTAGCATATTGGTTCACCTGTCTTTGTCTAAAATTGTAAAGTTGCAGTGTCACTCCTTATAGCATATTTATTCATATGTTTTTAAGTGAAAGTTGTCACATGTCCCTAAAACAAGAGGAGGGTTACGAAGAAGCCATTATAAGAAAAGTGGCATAGCTTTCCAAGACTTACCGACTGAACAGCTTAAGTGAGGTGAGTCTGTGTGTTTGCTTTCCAGTTTGTATTAGGATAAATAAAAATCTGGCATGAAGGGACCTCCATTTATCATGTACTTTTTTTTTATGGTGCACTTTTATTGTGCGCTTTTCAATTATTTGGTTTTTTTGTTTTTTTAACTTTAAGTCCTTAAATTTTTAAAAGTAGCAGTCAAAATTTCTTTTGGTCTCAAATGTATCATTGGAAATAAACTAAGTTAAAGCGTGAATGCAGGGAATCCAGAGTTGAAAATGCTCATTTATTCTTATAAAAAAAGAGAATGTTGTTTTTTAAAGTGGCCAAGATGCCAAAATTAGTTCTGTATTCTAAAAAGAGAATAAGGTGATCCCCAAAATGACAGAGTGGTGAGTTTTACCCCACGTTCCAGAAAAGCTGTTTTCAGATACTATTTCAAGACCTCATCATACATTATAGAGAGAGAATAAAGAGGTAAGCACAAAGAGACCCTGCTCTGGAAGGAAAAAAAATCATCCTAGTTATTAAATTCTTGAAAAGAGTAAACAAAAATGGTATCGCTTTTCCCTAGGACTTTATGAGAGTAGTTTACTTGGATTTTAAAGGTTGTGATAAGGCTTTCAAATGAAGCCTGTGACAGGCTCATGTCTACACAAGCCACGTGGAGCATCCAAAGGACACAGAACAACCGCCTTTCTGGGTACAAAGGACCAGGTCCCAACTTATTCAAGGAAATAACCTTTTATAAGAGGACATGGGTGCCCAGTGATCACATTTTGCCACCACAAACTCATCATGAACATTAGTCCTGTGCTGAGGGGAAAAACTGAGTTGTGAGAATTTCCAGGAATAAATGGACAGGCAGCAGAGATAAAGACAGTGTTTTGTTCTTAATATCATCTACTTTTCTTGATTGCTGCCATTGTATTTGGAACCATGTGAGATGTTTAATAATCAGGAGTGCAAAGGAGAGACAGTTGGAGATAAGGACTCACTCACAGTGCTTGACCTGGGAAGATGGCCTAGCTGTGGCAGACACGTTTGGAAGGGTTTTCTGGCCCAAAATTATGTTCCATGATATTATACTGTATCCTCTCCAGCTATTTGTCCCTCTTGGGAATTTGGAACCAGAAACAGAGAAGCAAAAATTAGGAGTTGCAGCAGGTTAATGGAAAGCGTTTATAAAAAGGCCCATAAACTTGAATACTGGGACTCCAGAATCTGCCTAATTCCTGTTGTATCAGTTAGCTATTGTTATGTAACAAATTATCCCCAAACTCAGTGGCTTACAATGATCATTTGTTACTATAATGCACACATTTATGAGTTGTCTGACTGGCATCTAGGTTCATTCCTGCATTGTGATGTTGGCTGGGGCCTCTGATTTTGATTGGGACAACTCTATTCCATGTGTCTTACCTGCTCACGGGGTGGAGAACTAGCTCGGGCATGTTCTTCTTGTGGCACAAGCACAAGAGACCGAACAGAAACATGGAAGTTTCTTTGAAGACTAGGCTTGGAATTTACATACGGTTATTTCCATCTCATTCAATTTGTCCAAAATAAGTTATGTGGCTGAGCTGAGGTACAAAGGTAGGGAGAAAGATTGTGCCTCTTTAGTGAGAGGAATGACGAGTTCATGTGACACAAGGAGAGGTAAAGCTCTGGGCCCTTTAATGCAATCTACCGTGCTGCTCTGGCAGAATATTGGTTGTATTGATTGTTTAGCCTCCCACATCTATTCAATATGTTCACTTCTTTTCCCCACCTCAGAAGTAACAAGCAGGAAGCCCATTAGCACTGCTGGGGGAGTGAGCTCTGCAGCATCCTGGTTTAAGATCCAGTTCTCACATCCATGGCCTTGGGTGGAAGAGGCAAAAGACAATGAACAAAACTATTCTTTATACAGGCATCCACTGAGACAGGGGAAGAGGAATAATTCCCCTGTAATCCCGGGACATCCCAAAACATATGCCTGGAGTTTGGTTTTTATTCAAATCCTGAAACCCCTCCTTTAACTCCATCCAAATCCCTGCCGGTTACCTTCCGTGGGGAAGTCAACCCCCCAGGACATTCCAACAATGTTGCCTATTTCCATTTCCAAATCAGGCACCTCCTTGTATCACCATGTCCTTACACTAGGAGAAGTGGTTGTCCTAGGACATTTTATTTGATGGTGGCATCCCCAAGACTGAAGATTACAATGGAATATGCCTGGTCAGGGCTAGCTTTAGGAATGGGGACCATTTTCTGATTGACATAGAGGTGTCACATAAGTCGTAAGAGCTTTGGCTTTCTTAATTTTTCTTTGGTGATAATCCTAATGCTGGGTGGATTTCTTCCAAATTAGTGCAAGCTATAGATGCCTTGTGGTTCAAATTAGTCAAAGAACCAAATTTACCATCTGGTATAATTTATAGCCACCTGTTGGTCTTGAAGTGACTCTTTCCCCCAAGTCTCCTTGTATTTTGGTTCAAGCCTGTTTTCCTTTACAATGTTAACTCCACTTACTTCGTAAGGGCTACTTGAACTTGAGCATACTAATATATTTTGTTTTCAGTTTTACTGTCCATCTCTATCTGAGACTGACTCTGTATGCAAAAGGATCTTAGCTAATACCTTAACCTAAGAAACAGTGCAAAGAAACACCAGGATTGCTTAATCAACATGGCAACTCTATCTGCAAAAGTTTAAAAAAAAAAAAAAAGCCAAAGTAGTCTTGGCCGTATTAGCAGCATCAGGCAATTACGGAATCTGCTGCAATAAATGGCCAAGGTTATGGCACCCATAAAGTTTAATTTGCATTCTGAATATTATGATGTGTTCACTGAGAATGCAAAGCAGGCTCTGCAGGATGTGAGCAGCTAAATTGCAGTGCATTTCTGGATTTCTTTGGTTCATGCGAAGGCAGGAGGAAATTACTTGCTGGTTAGTGTGTGGTCGGCCTCAGCCTTTGCCTCCTTCAGCAGGACATGTAGAGCATTGAAGCAGATGGTCTTCGTGGGCTACCCTTGGAGTAGAAGGAATCACCAGATGGTCTGATGTAAATTGTGAGTAGGTGCACTGCAGCCAATCGGATTATCTGGGTCATTTTGGGGATTAATGGAGATGGTCAGAAGATTGATTAGGTTGCTGTGATTGGAACCTGCTGGTGAGGGGATGAAAATAATTTAGCCAATTGCACCAAATGTGTTATTCCAAGTCACCCAGTGAGAAGCTGAGTTGGCATGGTGCACAGACTCTGAAACCGGCTGAGGATCTCATTGCTGGAGAAAACATATAGGAAATCATATTTCCAGGTCATCAAAATGTACAGGAATCACACTTTTACAAGGGAAATAGCCCATAACACTTTCACACAGCTTCCTCATGCTCACCGATCATGCATATGTCAGTGGGAAAGGAGGGGAGGCCAGGGCTCTGACTTATGTTAATAAACTTCTCTGCTTGGCTGCATAAATCTCCTACTCTTCTTTTCCCCGTTCCTGGGCATCTTCCACACATCAAGGTTTACAACAAACCAATGTAGGAGCAACCTGTTGAAATTTCCAATTGTACAATTAGGGGTTTCCTTCCAGTATGTCTGCGTGTTCCACATCTAACTGCTCTATCATGACCACTAGCATGATGGGCCTCAGACTTAGAAAACCATAGTGAATTATTTTTTGGTGAAATAGGTGGAATTTTAGGATACCAGGAGAGTGCAGGAGAAAGAGTGAAAGCCTGGTCAGAAATATTTCACCATCTTTTATTCCCTAAAAATGCAGTGCCAACCCAACTTAGACATAACCCCAAAAGACATTGACATGATCCCAATAGAAGCTGAGTAAAAAACAAGAGTTGGACGCTTAACCGACTGCACTACCCAGGCACCCCAATAGGGAACATGTCTTATGCTCATGAATAATACTGAATGAACATCTATTTATATAAGTGTGTGAATATCTGTCTTTCAGTTGATTTTTTAGCTGTTTGATTAAGAGATTCTGACTTTATAATGCAGAGATGAAAGTTATCAGGGAGACAAGAGTGAGAAATAGACCCATGGACTCCAGCATCCCCCACTTTTTCCTACTCAACATACTATTCATGGACTACTGACTGGCAGTGGGCCCAGGCCCACCACCAAATACTTGAGCCCCCCCACCCCCATTATGATCCCAGCCCCACTGTGGGATGTGCCTGCTACTTCCCCTCATCTACCTGCGCCATGGTCCTTGTTACTGATGTTCCTCTGGTCCTTTGATGTCCCTTTTCTAGAATTTTACTTCTTTGGGTGTTCCCATATCTCGTTGCTTTTCATACATTTTTTAAAAAGATTTTATTTATTTATTTGACAAACAGAGAGAGATTAAAAGTAGGCAGAGAGGCAGGCAGAGAGAGAGGAGGAAGCAGGCTCCCTGCGGAGCAGAGAGCCCGAGGTGGGCCTCGATCCCAGGACCCTGAGATCATGACCTGAGCCGAAGGCAGAGGCTTTAACCCACTGAGCCACCCAGGCGCCTGCTTTTCATACATTTTTTATTCCACATTTTAGTCATGGGGGTTCTGCTTCCCTGATTGAGTCCTGCCTGATCCAGGCAATTTACCTCTCTGTGCTTCAATATCCTCATATGTGAAGTGGAACAAATAATAATGCTCATGTCATCAAAAGTTACTTATGTATTTTAAGGTATACTTGGAATGGTGTCTGGTTTATAAAAAGGGCTAAGTAAATCCAAGTTTCAGTTTTATCATCATCGTCGTCATCGTCATCATCGTCGTCATCATCATCATCACCATCATCTTCGCCTATCTGCCCAGGTACCTGCTTTAGGTTTGTAATTTAATCCAAGCATGAATCTTAGATTTTTTTCTTGATTTCAACAAAAATCCACCCACAGAAACATTTGTAAAGCATAGTAAATTTTACTGGGCAGGTGTAGGAGGATCTGGAGGAGGATTTTGAAAACAACTCCAAGTTGAAGAGCCAGATTTCTTATTCTTAACTTTTTCTCCTGCCCCTGGGAGCTCTCCCTCGTTCTTTACCTTTTGGGGTAGACCCCAAAATGCTTGCCTCTTTCAGGCTGTTCTCCTTTTCCCTGCACTTCTCATCCTCAAGTCTGTTTTCTCCTTCTCTTACCCAAGAGCAAACCCTACTTTTTCTTATTTTGCCCTACAGAGCAGCTTGGCCTTGCATCTTGACCAACTGTAGTGGTTCTCAACCAGGAGCAATTTTGATCTCCAGGGGGCATTTGGCAATGTCCACAGACCTATTTGGTCGCCACAACTGGGAATGATACTGGCATCGACTGAGTAAAGGCCAGGGATGCCGCTGACCATGCTGTAGTTCATAGGACAGCTCCCACCCCTAATGAAGAATTGCTCCAAAGTGCTGAGACTCAGAAACTTGAAACTAGTGCCAACGGTCATGTTTTTGCAGCCTTGTTGTGACCCTGGTTAGTTTACCAGACTAGTTTTCCGAGGAAAGACACTTCTCTCCCCATGAGGAATTTTGGAAAGGGAATGTATTTCCAACTCTGTCCAAGCAGACATTGTCGCTCTCCCTACTCTGTGATGCCAGGCGTGCTCCAGTCACTCAGCTCTCAGGTTAGCTTCTAGAGCTGTGCTGTCCACTTGGTACATGTGGTTAGGAATTCATTAAAATTAAACGAAGTTAAAAATTCAGTTCCTCAAAAAAATTCAGTTCCTCAGTCATACAAGCCACATATCAAGTGGCTAATTGCACAACACAGATATAGGACATTTCCATCATCCCAGAAAGGTCTATTGGACAGTGCTATTGTGGAACTTCTGACGCATAACCTTTCTTTCCGGGTCCCTGAACCTCTTTCATCACTATCTTCTGTTCATTTCTCTAGACCACCTTGTTCTTGATGATCCAAGGCAGCAAACCATGGCAGGTCTTGCCCCCAATACCAGAGCCAGCTGAAAGTCTCTCTCCAGAAAAGGCATTCTGCCTCAGGTGTGAGTAAAGTATTCAAAGATGCACAGTGTCTTTGAAAGAAATTGTAATTAACTTTTCTTCTCTAAGTATCCACAGCACATAGCACGGTTCTTGGTGCATGATCAACACTTAAGAAATAATTGTTCAGTGAATAAGCGAACTAATTACTTTATCGGTACAGAGTCTAACAAGTTACATTATCCATGTGTTGGCCTGAATCTTGAGCACTCTAAGGCTAATCAGAGTCGGCCCTCAAGTTGGTTTCATGTAGCTGAAACTTAAATGGCAGTCTGAAGTGATGAACAGAGAGTGGGAGTTTGCACTTGAAGGCTTGAATTTCAGCCCCTTCCCAGCAAGGTGACCTTGATTGCTTAACCTCTGGAGCCTCAGTTTCCTCCTCTGCAAAGCAGGGATTTAATTTTTGACTTATCTACCTTCTGAGGTTTTTGTGAAGCATGAATACGGTAACATATGTGTTAGCACTTTGTAAAATGTAGATAGCACAAATTTTAGTTCTCTGTGTAATACACAGTCAGTGGTCCTGGTTAGAATTAGCAGGGACTGTGTATTTCTTTCCACAACAGAACTCTAGCTTTCAAACTCATGGTAACATTGGTTTATCTTACTGCTGAAAAGTTTCTTAGTTACCTTGAACTTATTCTCTGGCCCTCTTTCCCTTCCTTTATTAAAAAAAAAGAGAGAGAGAGAGAGAGTCTAGTTCACAGGATTATGCAAAAGAATAGCTAATGAATTACAGATACCATAAATGCCAAGTAATGACAATGGGCTCTTCTTTGGGGTTCAGTGTCAGCGAATTCCACCACAGCAGTCTCTTCCACTTTCTTTTCACCTGGCATTTAATGCCACACCTGATGACATCCTGGTCTCATCTTTGGAGAGTGATGTAACACAAGTTAACACTTTTGTCATTATCCATTGAGCTGATTTTGAGATTCCTCAGAGGGTTTAAAAGCAAGAGCATCTGGATCCAGTCATAGCAGACACTTCTTTAGAAATGTGCTCTTCTGAAATAGCTAGTAAGGCTACATCCATGTCTACACCCGAGATCCAACAGCAGCTGCTACACTCCCTCTTCATTTTGGGGGTGTCCAAGTTTAGGGCTTTCTACTATGAGACTTTCAAGTTGTAAGCATTATTTCTACAGCATGTCTTTCCAAGCCCTTGCTCTGATGGCAGTGCTCTTTATTTCACTTTATTCATATGTATCTCCACCTTTCAAAGTCCATTTCTTTCTTCTCTTCTTCCCTGGCCCTCTCCAGTACTCTTTTCCCTTCCATACAGGAAAAGAATGATAGAAACTTGAAAATGGAAGGGACCTAAAGGATTCCTTAGCCTCGAACACTCCACAGTACTTGAATCTTTGCTTGAACCAAATATTATATCATATTCATTACCTTAGAGTTAATACAAATGGTTCTAATTCTTTTATGACTTAGTTTAGCCTTCTTGACATAACATAACCCTTAACATAAACCTAGGCATTTGTATTGGTAGGATTGCTTTTGGCTGCATGTAACAGAAAATTGAATGACTCAAACATATAAGGTTATAACTTCTTCTATAAAAGAGGTCTCAGGGCACCTGGGTGGCTCAGTGGGTTAAAGCCTCTGCCTTCGGCTCAGGTCATGATCTCAGGGTCCTGGGATCGAGGCCCGCATCGGGCTCCCTGCTCAGCGGGGAAGCCTGCTTCCTCCTTTCTCTTTGCCTGCCTCTCAGCCTACTTGTGATCTCTCTCTCTGTTTCAAATAAATAAATAAGATCTTTAAAAAAAAAAAAAAAGAGGTCTCAGAGGTGGCCCAGTGCTCTTGTTGGTTCAGTGGGTCAGTTATGTTGGGAGCCCACAAAGTCTTTGTTGTGGATCTCTTTTCTGTAGCAGATGCCAAATGGCACCATAATTGCATTGAAGGCAAGAAGAGAATTCTTGGCATCTGTAACTTGTTATCAGGAGGATAGAACTTCTCCAGATAATTTCTATTAACCTTATGCTTATATCTCACTGGCTACATTGATCATGCTACCCTCTTTTAGTTACAACATTGGCTATGAAAACAGAAAATGGGATTGCTATGTTTCATGTATGCCAATAATAAGCCATATCCTGGGGCTAGGCTTACTGCCTCTCCTCAAAATATTAGGGTTCTGATAATCAGGAAAAAAGGGGGAATGGCTATTTGGAGGACTACTGTCAGAGGCTGTGTTCCTCCAGAAGCTGATCATGAGACAAGGTTGCAAGGAAAAGGGCTGGTTTATTTAGAAGGTGATCCCAGGAAGCACTAGCAGGAAATGGGAAAGGAAGAAAAGTGAGAAAATGTAACCAATGAAGTGTATATTAATGAGAAGTTTAGTGCTATAGGCAATTGAGGCTCATTCCTACTCGGGATCTCTGTGACACCAGCATAGGACATGCCTCAGAGCTGTCAGACCTGAAAGGCTGAGAAGCTGGGGTGTTTATCCACCCACCACTATCTGTCATTGGTTGAGAGTTGCTCTCATGGCCAGTAACTATCCCGTACCCCCAGCCCACCCCACGCAGGGACTAATTACCTCCATTAAGTAGAGCCTCAGATGCTTGCGATAAGAAGCCATCTATGGACTTGGGAATAGTGAGTGCCCAGGGATATGTATAGGGTCTTCTAAACTACCATCAGGGCCTGTCACAATACTTACGAGACACTCAATAAATACATTATTTCAATGAACATTTATTGAGTACATACCACTTGCAAGTACTGTGCAAGATATTTACTAATTGATTTGTTCTTAGGCAGAATTTCTTGATATAAATAATATAAAATAAGTGGTATTTGCACTCAGGTCTTGGTAATTTTAAAACGTACTTTTTTGGAGGCTGTGGCCCTTCCCCCTTCCCTACTCAACATTGGCATGTAAACTTCTTGTTCCTATCAAAGGACTCCGTCAGTACTAGAACATCTTGTCACTGCACATAGTGCATTTCTTAGGAAACGTGTTGTTTTATTTAATGAAATGTTTAGCGTTTCAGAGTTCTACTTTGTCCTTAAGAGCAGACATTTACTAAATAGTCCATTAGTTGCTTGAAAGAATGAATGCCTCTTTTTCTATTCTAGAGCTGTGATTTACTGCCATGAGCTATCTGGCATTATAACCATCATTGTTCTTTTCTTAATAATTAAAATCAGGAAGTGACTGCCATGAATGTCCGTCTTGGCTTTAATCCTCTCTAAGGAGTTATTCTTAGTGACTACAGCAGCAAGAATATAATCAGCCTACCATTTGAGGCTGGTTTGCTTCAGTGTGGGATTCTCCTGTGCCTAAGGAATTGAGTCTGATGCTGGTGCCATAACTGGTTTGTTCTCATTCTTTTGCTTCCTTTTTCTCTGGCTTTACCCACCTGCTCTCCTTGATAACTGATTCATCAGACATTTCAGTGGGCACTGATGCCTCTCTAGCATCTGTCCTATCCCTTTTCTGTTGTGGCAGACATGTGGTTTGGTGACATTGACCACCCCCCCTACACACACACACACACACACACACACACACACACACACACACACACACACACACACAGATTCAGGGGACAGGACATGATTGGCTTACATCATTAGGTTATCATATTTTGTTGGCCATGGTGATTAGTTCATGGGAAGGTATGCGACATAATTTAGTCTAATACATGTGGAGCCAATCAAAAGACAAAGATTATGCAGCAGAGAGAGATAGATCCAAGAAAATAGTAGTGAAATCAAGTTTCCATGGTCCCATCTTTACTGAAACAGATAGCTTGTTACTTTCCTCCTGGCTATAGCCTTGAATTGAGACTACATTTCACTCCTGATCCTCCTTGCTTTTTCCACTGGAATCCAACTCTGGACTCCAGTCTTCTAATACCCAGGGTCTAACCCTCTTAAAATATGGCCAGTGCTTGACCATAGAAGGAGCCTGTAATCCAGCTTACTAAGACTTTCTCAGACATAGGAATTTACTATAAAACATCTGATATCTTATAATAGTGAGTGTCCTTCAATTATATACTCCAAAATGGTTGCCCTGTCCCTTTTTTTCTTTCTTTCTTTCTCTTTCTTTCTTTTTTTTTTTTTTGCTTGTTTTAAATATATATGCAAACTATGTGGAAAGAAAATGTTGAAGATAAGGCTAGTTCTGGAATTGGTGTTTAGGGTTCTTATTCTTTCCATTGTAAAACAAAATTCATTTATTTATAAGTGATGATGATTAGCTATAGAACCTGAGAAGTGTAATTATCAGCAAATTATATATAGTGTCATTCACCTGGTATTGATCTCTGAGGGAGAAGTCATTTCCATTTATAAGATCCAGTCAAATGCAAGTCTATGCCTTTGGTACAATAGCTATTCTTCAGTGCTCTTCAAACAGCATGAGAAAGAGTCTTACTTAACCAAAGGGAGAGTTACAGTCATTGTGAGAAAGGTTTTTAATCATGGGAAGGGTCTTAAGAACTGGATTGGGTTGCTCAAGGACGTTGAGGAACATATTCACTCAGAGATCTTTAAAAATAGAACCAATGGGGCGCCTGGGTGGCTCAGTAGGTTAAAGCCTCTGCTTTCGGCTCAGGTCATGATCTCAGGGTCCTGGGATCGAGGCCCGCATCGGGCTCCCTGCTCGGCGGGGAGCCTGCTTCCTCCTCTCTCTCTGCCTGCCTCTCTGCGTACTTGTAATCTCTCTCTGTGTGTCAAATAAATAAATAAAATCTTTAAAAAAAAAAAAATCTGATCTCTTTATGTTAAAAAAGAGAGAGACAGAGTCTGGTAATAATTAACACCTGGATTTTTCACNTTTAAGACAATAGAATATAGAGTCTTTGGATGTTTGAGGTTTGACACAGAAAAGCATATACTTAATTTCATGACTAAATATTCAAGGGAACCTTCAGAATGAGCAACACTGTAAACATAGAAGCAAATATTTACACCATGTTGAAGGTACGGGCTTTTTCTCTTTTATCTTCAGCAATAATTCCACAGAATTTCTTGGACTCTAAAATCCGAGAGCATAGCTGATGCTAAAATAGGTCAGTTTTGGTTGAAATCTGACAACTACATGGCATACAGATTTTGCTCTCACTTTGGCCATTTTTTTTGAAAACTTGTTTGACGTACTCACATGTGGTCAGAGGATATTTATGGCTTGCTCAATAATCTTAAAGCTCTTAATTTAGAAGCAACAGGTACATGTAATGACTCACTCAGTCCTGTTGATCATCTTTCTAATTCCAATTTAGAATGCAGTGCTTTCTCTTCTTTTCTGTGGCAGCTGACTCATTAGAAATCTTGTTTCTTGCTTCTATTACTGCTATGGTGTCCTGGTTGGTTTCCTTGACCTCTAGGCTTACTCTTCTCCATAGACTAGTCATAGACATCCCTTCCCTTTTCTTATTTCCAACTTAAAATACCATAACCATTCCTCCATAGTATGCATGGTCTCACATCTGAACTTATAACTATGACATAGAAATGCCTTCATGATCTGGATCTAGCCAACTTCTGCATCAGCCTCTCATTTTTCTTTTACACACCCGAGTTTCCCCCAACAGGTCACCTTACTCTCATCCTCCATGCTTCTGTACCCATTGTTCTCTCTTCCTGGAGTAGCACAGTCCCTCCTTTTTATTCTACTTTGTTAACATCTCCTCACCCTTACAGATTCAGCCCAGCCATCGCCTCCTCCCATACTGCTCAGATTAGGTCAGATGCCGGTGGATTCCCACAGCACCTTGTGCTGATCATCAGTCTCCTGATCTCCTGGAGGGCTAGAGTTGTGTCTTGCATGTCTGATACTTTTCTAGTGCCTGGCACAGGTCCTCAAGAAGGGATTGTGAAATGAATGGATGAATGAATGAGGTAGATATTGTGCTTTATTTTCTCATTTAAAGAAGAATAAGTCAGGCTCATTATACACTCCTGGGAACTTTGGACTGTGGTTGAACAAAAAGTGCTGCCCTTATGAGAAGACCCTGGTTGGCCTCATTTTAGGGTGTTGATCAAAATCTAGACTTCTGACTTCCTGTACTACACACAAAGCACAGTGCTGTGGAGTTCTACCATTTAAGTATACTGAGGGAAGACCAGGCCCCTAGAGCTTGTCCCGCTTACACAGTAGATTACTGACTTGATATGAATTTCCTATGCACCGAGGAGTTTGGGAAAGGCAGGTGAGGGTTGCAAATGGAGCCAGCAGCATTCTTTTTTCAGTGTGTCCTAATATATCCCAACTAGAATTTCCTCTATGAAATGTAAAAGTTTCAGTGAATGGATCTCTCAAGAGTGGATCCATTAACATTTTTAATTTGTAGTTAAAATGGAATCTATTAATCCTTAATGCATATTTATAAATGTGTTAAGTAAGAGCTTATGGTAATTTTTTCATTTAAACTCCACAACAACCCAAAGATATAGGAATGATTATTAGACCTATTTTACAGACAGGGAAACTGAGGCTCAAAGACATTTAATAATTTAGGTAACTTTCCAAAGTCACACATTTACTGGTGGCAGAGTTTGGATTTGAAATTATATGATCAGACATCAGGGACTTGTACTTTTAATTAATCACCTCTCTGAAGCTTAGCCACCGGGAGAGCAACATGTGCACATTTTCAGTTCTTTTTATTGATACTGTGTCAACAAAAGCATATGAGGTTTTAACTATATAAACAAGCTAGCAAGATATGAAGCATCAAATATTTAAAACTAAGAATCTGGAATATAAGTAAATATGTAGAGAAAATATAATTCTTCTAGCTGTGCAAGGCAGAGGTTATTATTTGCAATGTAATGACCAAAAGAACCTGAGATCAGAGAGAGATGTGCTGAATTGTCCAAGGTCATAGAGTGGTTGAGGTGGGATTTCGAGAAGAGCTTACTCTGAAATCTTCATGGGACCTCAACTGTTGGGCAATGGCAAGGCTCTTAAACCTGTCATGGAAATACAGAGCAGCAATGAGCTTAATGCCAGAAATCCTGCTTCTTACTTACCACATGATCAGAAGACAAGAGTGAGTCAATGATCTTTGCCACCCAAAGCCAACTGTTCTGGTATTAAAATGAGCTAAGAACCACAATGAGATGTCACTGCATACCCATCAGGGTGGCTGTTATCAAAAAGACAGAAAATTGGAAGTATGGGCAAGGAGATGGAGAAATTAGAACTCTTGTGTGTGGTTGGTGAGAATGTACATGGTGCAGCCACCAGAGAAAACAATCTGGTCATTCTTCAAACAATTAAAAATAGAATTACCATATGATCCAGAAATTCCAATTACAGGTATGTGCCCAAAAGAACTGAAGTCAGGGACTCAAATCAGGGACTCAGGTCCTTAGCAGCATTATTTCCAATAGCTAAGGGTCCATCAGTAGATGAATGGAGAAACAAAATTTGGTATATACGCACAGTGGCATGTTGTTTATTTATTCTTGAAAAGGAAGGAAATTTGACACAGGCTGCAACATGATGAAATTTGAGGACATTATGTTAAGCGAAATAAACTAGTCACAAAAGGACAAATACTGTATGATTCTACTTAACATGTGGTACCTAGAGCCGTCAAATTCATAGAGGGTAGAATGGTGGTTGCCAGGAGTTGGGGTAGGGAGAATGAGGAGTTGTTTAATGGGTACAGAGTTTCAGTTCTGCAAATGAGCAGAGTTCTGGAGATGGACAGTGGTGATGGTGTGCACTGTACATGTATCAGTGTCACTGAGCTACACACTTAAATATGGTTATGAGAGCAAATTTTATGTGTATTGTATAATAATTAAAAATAACTTAAGGGGCGCCTGGGTGGCTCCGTGGGTTAAAGCCTCTGCCTTTGGCTCAGATCATGATCTCAGGGTCCTGGGATCAAGCCCCACATCAGGCTCCCTGCTCAGCAGGGAACCTGCTTCCTCCTCTCTCTGTCTGCCTCTCTGCCTACTTGTGATCTCTCTCTCTGTGTCAAATAAATAAATAAAATCTTTAAAAAAAATAACTTAAAAACTTGAATAGGCGATCAGAACTGGGGAACTGGCTTCCGGGCTTGGAGGTAAAGATTTGAAAATCCTCTTTACAATGGAGGAACCAGGCCGTGGCAGCGTTATTTCTCCATAGATGGCTGCGACAGCGTTTCCTCCTGTTCTGCACGCTCTTCTGGTACCTTCCTCTTTCCCCCTCAGGAGGCGGAGTCTATGTCACCGCCCCTTGGCACGTGGGCGGGACTTGGTGTTCGCCTCAACCGCCAGTATCACAGAAAAGACCTTATGTGACCAAGTCATAAAAGTGCTTTGTACTTCTGCCTCCCTTTATTGGTTCTCTTTGGGAACCCAGCTACCATGCTGTAAGAAGCCCAAGCAGCGTTGGGGGAGGCCCATGTGGAGAGTGGGGGGGGGGTACCCTGAGCTCCCGGACAAGAGCCAGCCACGGCTTGCCCGCCCTGTGAGGGAGCCATCTTCAGGGGAGCTCCAGCATGCAGTAGAGGCGCGGCCAGCCCACCGAGGTCCATCTGCCAGGCACACGGGCACACAACATATATGACTATTCTTGTTTTAGACATTGAGTTCTGGGGTGGTCTATTACACAGCAATAGATAACTGATATACCTAGGTGCTGAAGGAGCATGCAATTTAAACCAGCCAGGCCTGGGTTCAAACATCTGATCGTGCTACTACCAGAAACAGGGTGTAGGCCTGTTTCCCAGACTGACAGAACCTCTGTTTCCTCGTGCATCCAACAGGATTAGTAATGGCTGCTGCAGAGAGCTCTTATAATAATTAAAGAGATGCCATCAGTAAATGTCTAATGCTCAGCTTCATCTCTCTGCTGGTTCCAGGGAGCACCATTTCTCCAAGACGAGCAAGGTGAAGTTTTGTGAAGAAAGCGTATATACGTGGACTAGGGCAGGTTATCTGGAGATGAGTCAAGACGGGTAAGACAAACAGTAGGGAATAGTCAGAGGCTGAGGAGGGAATCAAGACTGCGTAGCTTCTTGAGAAGGTTGGAGCGAAATATGAGACAAGAGGCCAGCTAAGATCAAGGACTGGAAAGGTACTGATTTTGGCAGCGGAAAGGTGACCAGTGACCTGTAACACAATGGTGTAAACAGAGCAGAGCCTGGAAGCCTGTGTGTGGATGGAGTAGTGAGAAGCAAAGAGTTGGCATTTACTTATGCCTTAATTTCTAATCATGTGTATGATATTCTTAAAGAACATGAGGATACTTTTCTATTAAAAAGTTATATATCACCCATTCAAATTTCAATCTCCCCACTAGAGTGGTCCTTTGCTCTAAAAATACACCCAGGTGAATCTTATCACCACAGCTCATCACCACACTCTATGGGTTTTCCCTAGGAGCTCATTTATTATATCTATGGCTGTCTCTCAGCTTGTTTCCTGTTTCACTTTTACATTTAGATTCTTGGTTTTCCAAAACGTCTTGCCTAATTATGACTTTAGTTGTACATGTTCCTTATACTCTGCTTCTAAAATGAAAAGCACAGTGTACAGATAAGGACATCATGACCCAGAGACCAATGGCCATATCCAAAAATAAAAGATCTGCTATTCAATAGATGAAAATGAAAGCATATCGTTACAAACTACAGAGGGTGTCCCACCCTCAGTTGATTATTGGTTGCTTTCAGTGTGTACTTCAGTGGTCAGAAAAAATATCTACTATTGTTAGATCTTTGAACTGAAAGGAATCCTCAGTTAATGAACTGAAAGTTTCCTCAATTAATAAAAAAGGGAATGGAGGCTCAGACAAGGTACTTGGTTATGGTTCTTGGTTATGGTTCTAAAGTTACGGTTCTTTACCTTCCTGCAGTAATTCAGTGCCATTGATACAAACATGTGACCACAGTCTGTCCATGATGAAAACCTAGTTTCCAAAAGCCTTTTCCTGTTTTACTTTTTTGAAGACTAAATTTTCCAAGATGAGATGCAAAGTCATTTCTGAGCCGTCACATAAAAGGTCTTTAATATTCATTCTCAAACATTTATTTAGTTCCACCATGTGCAAGGCACTGCATTAGGTGGGTCTTCTAAAATATACTACACAAGGGAATGAAAGATAATTTCTGGTATAAAAAGCCAAATTATGAAAATGTAATATTTATTAGGCACTTGTAAGATAAAAGGCACTTGCTAGAGCAGCACCTCGGCAAGCTTTATACCTCTGTAAAATGTCTGGTTTGCTCAGTTGATTCTAGCATGATGCTAATGAGAGCCAGGTCAGGAGTTTAATTCTTGACAGCTTTGTATGAGGAATGTTAATTCTGACCAACCACATCTAAGACCCAATGAGTTAGTTCCCACAATTGAGGGGAGTGTGACTGGTAGAGCTGGTTGTAGGCCGGTGACCACTTGAGTGGATCCAAGAGGCAGGAAGTGGAGCTGTCCAGCGTGGGCTCCCAGAATTGCCACCCAACACAGGAGGCCCAGGCAGCAAGGAGGATCGGGACAGGGGACATGGGACCTGGGGCTGGTAAGGAAGCAGAATTTGTTTGGGGGCTGAGCACTTCTTCCCTACTTCTGATGTTTCTTTCTATATGTAGGCAGTTCAGGACCCTCCTAGCGTCTCCCCTTTTTAAGATACCTCTTAACTGCCCAGTGAATTTGGGAAAAATGAACTGAGCTTCCTGGCCTCTTCCTTGTACCTTCTGGGAGCTAGCTGCCTGCAAGGCGCATACCAGGAAAGCTTGCAATAGCCCCACGAGACCGTGGCTGAGTGGATCTGTCCGCCTGATCCGGGGGTGGGGACTATGTCAGAAATAAGAAGATCATTTGCTTACAGATGCAAGCTACCTCCTCCAAGCTGCTCTTTATCAGTAACAAAGGTGGTATTTTGGCACTAATCAAGTCTAGGACTTGCTCAGCAAAGCTGGCATTCTATACAAGATACGGGAAGCCAAACAAGTGCTCTCACTAGGCAGACCGGCTCCAATATCACCAGAGCACAATGTGACTGCTCTTAAAGCTGCAGGGCTCTGGAGTATTTTCAGGTGGCCCAGAAGTTAAAGTTCAGAATCCTTGGAATCCTTATGTCTATAAACTACACCTATAACCTTAGCCAAGAAACATGTGTATATCTGAACAAGGGTGGAGGAATCATCCAAACATTGCCTACAACAATGATTAGAGCATGTGGTTTTTTTAATCAGCTGCGTTGTTAAGCCTGGGCTATCAGCAAAGTGGTATAAACAGAGAACTAGGTTTGGCCATTGTTGTCTATCAGGGGAAGGAGGTAAATATTTTCTTTTTCTTTCCGGGTTACTCTGCCTCCTTCTTTCTGAGGTAGGTTGATGTGGATTATAAAGAAACTTGCCCTCACTTTCTGCAGAAAAGGAGTCTGATTGAGGGGATCTGAAGACACCTGCATGAGAGTCAAAACGAGTTTCGAATGGCCTCTGAGTTGGCAGCCAACCTCCTGAAATCATATTGTCTGAAGTCCCTTGGAGTTTCTTTTCTGAGGACAACAACAGCAGTCTATTTATTGGTTTCAGTTGCTATGAAGTGACTGTCCTTAGAAGTGAGGCTGTTGCCCTTAGCTACACATTTCTTTGTGGGCATAATCTTGTAACACACAGTACCAAATCAGCAGCCGGGCAAGGCAGAGACCCTGATGAAATATGAATATGATGATGATGAAATATTTTCCTAGTGTTAGCCTCCTTCTGTAAGATAGGTTGTGGTTAATTCAGCTTGGAAATGCCACACGACCTTTTCAAAGGAAAGGGCGGACTTTATTTGAATGCTGTGCTCTTCCCTCTCAAGCAGGGATTTGCTTTTTTTTATTCTGAGATGTGTCAGTTAAAATGATGTCCTCTGGATAATCTTTTTCCTGATGGTACCCACTTCACAGGGTTGTTGGGAGGGTTGGAGCACATGGGATGTATGGAGCGTACTTGAGAGCCAGTAGGCAGGGCTGAGGTAACTAACAGTGGCTGCCGCTTGTTGTTCTCGCCTGGAGAAGGGAAGACTCAGGATGCTGGTGCGGGTCTTCACATAATGAGTATTTTTGTTTCGTACTCTCCTCCCTCCGTGCCCATCCCTCTTTCCCTCCTATCCTGTCCCATTCCACAGATTAGGTATTTACATTCTGGGTAACTGTGGAGTACATTTCTACTTTGTTTTTTTCTTTTTTTTAAGATTTTATTTATTTATTTGACACAGAGAGAGAGATTACAAGTAGACAGAGAGGCAGGCAGAGAGACAGGGAGAGGAGGAAGCAGGCTCCCTGCTGAGCAGAGAGCCCGATGCCGGCCTCGATCCCAGGACGCTGAGATCATGACCTGAGCCGAAAGCAGAGGCTTTAACCCACTGAGCCACCCAGGCGCCCTACATTTCTACTTTGAATTTCATTTACTCTCTTCTGTTGCCTAAGCTCCTTGATCCCTCCTTTGTTTTGTATCTCATCTTCCATTTTGAGAGGACTCTTCAAGTTTCGATATTTATTTTCAACAGAGTTCCACTCTTAATTTATGCAACTTTCCATTATGCATCAATAAGATATTGGGGGAGGGGGTATCTTCATATGTCTTCTACCCAGAATCTATTTGCACTCTTTTGTCTCCTTTTCTTAAGGCAGTTCCAAATGCACCCCATGTGTGCTGACGTTTGAAAAGGCTGTAAAATTAAAGCTACGTAATTATGAATACTATGAAAAAGGTTTTGACAACTTTTGGTGGCATTTAATTCAAGTTAAACTCCTCTCATTCAAAATAATAAGCATAATGTTACTTATTATGTAAATGAGGTGGCAAGGCAGATGTTTTTCATCCTGATGCATTCACTGGGGATTAATACATACAAAAACTGAGCAGGAGGAGCCTGTGTTCAACGTGGGAATTTGAATAAGGGTTGAGCAACAGGAAGGGTGATTACTCTAGAGCTGCTCTGTTCAATAGGGGAGCCAATAACCACATGTTGTTGTTTAAATTTGAATCAATTAAGATGAAATAAAATTAAAAGTTTTTCAGTCACATTAGCCATAATTCATATGCTCAACAGCCACATGTGGCTGGTGGCTACTTATTGAAGAGCACAGATATAGAACATTTCTATTATTTCAGAAATAATGTGCCGCTAATCACAGAGATATTAAGACAGCTAGGGATGCTTATGGATTCCTCTTCTCAATTGGAACTTTATCCATGTGGTTCTCTACAAACACGTAGTAAGGGTGTAGATCCATAAAGAGCCAAGAGATAAAAAGAGTTGTGATCCAGTTACTGCTGTGCTTCTCAAACTTTAAATGTGCAACCATATCACCTGTGGATCTTCAAGTGTGGATATTGAGTAGGTCTGGGGTGGACCCTGAGAGTCAGCATTTATATCTGGCTCCCAAGTGCTGCTGCTGCTGGTAATGGGGACCACACTTGGAGAATCATGGATTTACAGTGATTTCCAATCTTGTCTAGATATCACTATTACTTGGGCAGGTTTAAAAACCACTGATGCCTAGCTCTCACCGCCAAAGATTCTAATCCAATTTGTCTGGAAGTGGGTAGTCTGGGCATCATAGATTTAAAAAGTCCCCAAGTGATCATTCTCCTGGTGATTAAAATTTAAGAACCATTAGTGATGATAAAGCAAGTCTTTTGAGGACCCGAAACCCTGGCTTCACTTGAAAGTTTGTAAGAAATGCATATTCTCTGGCCCAGATCCTGTCCTGCTGAATCATAACCTGCATTTTCAACAGCTTTCCCCAGGTGATACCATGTACGTTAAAAGTGAGAACTACTGTACTGCATAGCCTTTTAAAGTAATAGTTTATTGCTCTACCTATATGCACTTTAGAGAAATTCTTTCAAGTAACAAGTTCTGTTAGTTCCTAAAAATCCTGAGGCATATAATTTAGCTCATCCTTATGCCAAATTACTGAAGCTTTATTAGACTGTCATTGCACAGACCCAAACTTGGTGGTTTCTGCTTTCATTGTAACAGAATGTATCAATAATCCAGGCAGAGTGGAGACTGGGGACTGTAAAGTCTCAAGCAGAAGGTCAAAAATAACCAAAGCTTTTAAGGAACTAGTTCCGCATGTTTGCATAAAATTTATTATTCAAGATAAATTGCTCTTCCCTTTGTAGGTTAATGCCTTTTGATGTGAGAAACTTGTATACTTCTAATCCATTACCAGATATACAACATAGTTACATTCTTAATTTATGTAACTTCTCAGTATGCAACACTAAGATCCTGGAGGGGAGGGCAAGAAGGGACAATAATGTCTTGACCCAGGGGGAAAAAATGTTTCTGTGATTGTGTTTTCCTAATAAGTCTCTCCCAGTATATTATAGGGGAATAGTGCCAAAGATAATTACAAGGTAGAACTAGGCCAACTATGTGATGTATTAGAGCAGTGCTTCTCAAACTTGCATGTGGTAGGAATCCCTTGGGGAGCATGTTAAAATGCAGACTATGATGCAGTAAGTCTGGGGTGGAGCCTGAGATTACATTTCTAACAATACAGGCATTGGGATGCTACAGGACTACTGACCACATTTTGAGTAGCAAGGGGTTAGATGTTTCTTTCAGGACACCTTTTTGAAAACTCTCATCTCAATGACTCAAAACATCAAATGGTCTGGTATAAACAATAAGAAGGGTGATTTTGTTGAAAGTGCTGATTTGCTAATTTGAATCATCTAAAGGAGAAACATCAAAAGGTCAGAATTATTCATAGATCTATCATTATCGGGAGGCTTATCGGGAGGCTAATCGGGAAATGAAGTCATTTAAGGCAAAAGCAAAATAGTAACACAAATACCTCAGATGACTACTAGGGCAAAATTTTCAAAATGTTGCAAGCTGTCTGCATGCTTGAAGTAGCAATTTACATGCATAATTAGGTGCAATCAACAGTTTTGAGATGTAATATATTTTCTGAGCCCATATTTACTTATGACAGATGCAAAAAAAAGGAAAAAAAATCTGTGTCCCCAAAAAGTAGAAGGGCAGAGAAAGAAAAATATTTGCATTTAACAGTGGGACTCTTTACAAGCACATGCCTAAATTTAGAACAAATTTAGTTGAAGTATTGTATCTTTATTTTGATTTAATCTTCATTTAAGCCTTGAAAGAAGTTCACAAACACATTTGGAAGTGACAAGCATGTAAGAATAATAACTTACCAGTCAGCTGTTCGAGCTCCTGTTGGACCTGACATGTAATTTTTACTTCCACACTGGGGAAGGAAAATCTGACAGATTCAAAACTTCATTGCACAGAACACCACACTGACTTTCTTCCTGTTTTCAGAAGGGGCTTCATTCTTTGAAGACACAAAATATCTCTTAGAATAATTTATATAAAAAAGATTAAACTGACAATTTCTTCTTCCTCAATTGAGGTCCTCAGATGAGTGCTCACAGTGCATTTCTATCATCTTACTATTTTCAGCCTAACAGGCAATGATTGTGGAGGGCTCACTATGCACTAACGCACTCTGCTAAGCACTTTACACAATAATGTAATTTACTCTTATAAAAATACTATAAGAATTGATTTATTACAATATACTGGGGAGGAAATGGAGAATAAGTACTTCTTTAGAGGCACAGAGCTCTATATATTTTTGGCTGATGTATTACTACATAAAGGGTCATATGTCATATAGTGAATTTCAGACCCATGCAAGCTCATTTTATTTTTAATAAGTTCCCAACTTAGAAAATGAGCTTGAAATCTGGTTTTTAGAAATTCTGAAGAGAAGCAAATGAGTAATTCAGTCCCCAAACTTTTTTCTTTGCAAAAGCATGTTCACATTGCAATATCCAGATTGGCTGTCTACACCGATTAAATTAAAGTGGCAATTAATTTCTGTCACATTTACAGGCAGAGTCAGAGATTAAGAGATTGAATTGAAGGATAGGACCTAATGATGTGTTCTTGTGTAACTGCGTCTACTGAGACAATGTCTTCATATGGAAAACTTGTCTTAAGTTAATGCAAAGCAGTCACGAACAATGCAATTTTCTAGTTTCATTAGGTACGCGTTATCTGTGATACATTATATGTTATGGAAAAAAGGCCACCCTCTGCTAAGAAATGCATGAATAGTTCATTTATCTGCTGATCCATTTGGGGGCATTATGGAACTCAAAGCCCAGAACAATGGGCTCTATTTAATATTAAACAGGTTCTTAATAACCTGCTATTTCTTCTCTCCATAGCTGCTGGAGGGTCCCTCCTGGACGTGCAGAGTTGCAGTTAGCAGTGCCCGCGAAGTTGTAAGCTACTCCCCTGGACCAAGTGGTGTTAAATTTAGAAGTCATGCCAATCACCTGACTGTCGGTGAGCCCCGATTTAAGAATTTCCAAGTCTACCCTTGTCACCTCTATCTACCTAGATTTGCAGACGCAGCTCGTGGCCCAGCCCGGGGTCACCCCCGGAACCTCCTGGAGACCTGCCCTGCGGAGGACGCCCTTCCAGCACAGGAGAGCTCGCCACTTGGGAGCGGCGGCGCCCTGTTGGCGCCCACCCCGGGGCACGCTGCAGTCAATGCCTGGCAGCGACTTCTCGCTTCGCCCTCCGCCTCCCCCATCGACCCTCTCTGGCCGACCTTTACGCCTAACTCCGGCGCGCGGCGAGCCTCGCGTCCTCGCCGTCCACGCGGGGCCCCACCCCTTCCCGGCTCCTGCCCGCGATCGGGCCGGAGGCGAGGGTAGGTCGATTTCCTGCCCGGAGCTGGCCGCCGGCCCCGCAGCTTCTTCCCTCCAGTTCTCTAGCGCCGGGCTGTGTGGCGCGGAGCCGGCGGCGGCGGCGGAGCAGACGGAGGAGCGGGAGCCCGGGGACACACGCACGCTCCGGAGGGCTGACCCCGGAGACACGCTCGGCGCGAGGGGCGGGGCGGCGGGGGGGCCGGGCCCGCGCGGAGGTGGGGGTCGCCCGGGCTCACTGGTGGGCGCACCGGCCCCCGGCCCTCCGCATGCTCCCCCTCCTGCCGGTCCTCGCCGCCACTACCTGGCGCAGGTCGGAAGCCCCTCCTTTCCTTCGGCTCCTCGGCGCCGGGGCGAGGGCGAAGGTGAGGGGTCGGCGCTTGGTCAGCGGGCGGGGAAGGTAGGCTCACTCGCACCTGGCAGCCCCTAGTCCTTGTCCGTTTGGCCCGGCCGTTCTTCCAGTAACTTTGTTCCGAAGGTTGGAGGGGAGGGGAGACGCCGAGGGGCCCCAGGAGAGGCTGCAAAGCACCGCGAATCTGGAGGCCCGGCTGGAGAGCAAGTCCCCGGGCGGCCCCGGGGCTGGGCGCGCGGCTGGGAGGCGTCGCCGCCGCCGCCGCCGCCGGGATGCGCTCTGCTTAGCGGGGCTGC
>LNAC01001454.1:140133-170128 GCA_002007465.1 Ailurus styani
CCAGACGCCGCCCGCGCCGGAGCCGAGCGGGCGAGCGGAGCTGCGGGGAGCGCGGGCGAAGGGCGGCAGGAGGGAGGGCGCGCGGGAGGCGGCCCCTCCTCGGCGAGCCATGCGTGCCACGGGCAGCTGAGGAGCCGCCGGGCGCCGCTGCCAAGTCCCCGCTCCGCTTTTGTCTTGCCCTCCAGTGAATGGGAAGATGGAGATGGATGTTGAGGGAGTTTCTCCGCGCCCGGAGCCCATCCCCCGCTCCCAGGGGGCTGGCGGAGCCTGCCAGGCGCCGCCACAGCCGCCCCAGCCCCAGCCCCAGCCGCAGCCGCAGCAGCAGCAGCCGCTGGCTCAGGATGAAGTGGCCGGCGAGAGTGCGGGCGCGGAGGACAGCGACGATCCCGAGGCGAGACCCGGCAGCGAGAAAGGAGAGAGCAAGGTAGGTCCACAGTGGTGGAGCTGTGACACCTTTCGAACAAAACCGAGCATCTCTAGTAGTGGCTGTCACTTTAACCCCTGCGCTCCCCCCACTCCCGTCCCTCGTTTGTGTGGTGGTGGGGGTTGCAGCTGTGGGGAAAGCGTGCGGTTGAGGGGAGCCGCTGGGAGAGAGTGACTTTCCGAACTGGAAGGCGTGTGCAGGAGTCTGTCCTGGTTTCCGTGTTCAGAGGTGGGAGCAGAGAAAAGTCTTCTGGTACGTGCGATGTGATGCCCAGGATAGTAGAGCACAGCACCCCCGGAGAGCCGAGTGGAGAGACCTTTGCTTGCCCACACAGTGTAACCAAGGCTTATTTAGATGATGTAGGTCAAGGGGAAGCGTGTCTTCGGGAGCTGCCAAGTGGCTTCTGAGACTCCTTGGAGGGAGGTGACATCAACCTTAAGATGGCAACAATGGGAGCAAAGTTTGGCTCATTTGCAGAAGGGAGAGCGCTGCCTCGCCCAGCTCTAAACTCGAGGTCCACCTCCTTAGCTGGCGCCCAGCTAGCTAGGAGGGCAGGGACCAGGTGCCTGGCAGCAGAGGAGCCCCGGAAATCTCTTGCTGCCCTGCTGTGTCATGGTAGACCCGGGGATAGCTACTTCTTACTGTGGAGAGGGGAGTTCTTGAGGTAATTGGATTCCAGTAAGAAATTGCTCAAATGCCATCATTCTCTGGTGCCGATGTTTCTTCTGTTGAGAAAATTGTAAAGTAAAGGGAACGGCATAGAAAATACTGCCTTGGTAATATCATCCGAGTGTATTTATTACAGCTTGGTCTCTGAGCATCGTCTTTTTCCATCCACGCTTGGAGTTCCGTTTTGTAGATGCTAGCGTTGTTTAGTCGTATCTGTGTAAAGTGTACACATGCATTTGTTAATACGTTTTGAAACCGCTAATGTTGGGAAAAAGTTGGTGCAACAAATCAGGATACCCGAACCCAAGAAGGGTCAGTCAGTATAGTATACCTTCTCACTTTTGATCCCTTAAGGAAATGTGCAGGAAAATAGCTACTTCGCCTGGTTAGAAGAGAATTGCATGTCATGAGTGCTCCTTCTAGGAGATTGCCTTGGTTTCTGTTGGACCTTCCCGAAGGTCCTAGGGGATTAAACAAATATCCGAAACACGTCGGGATCACGTTGAGTGTTGCTGTTCTGTATTCGGAGACAGGCTCACTTAACAAGTTGGTATTTGCAAATGTTCAAAATTGTTCTACATTTTGAAACTGAGGTAAGGATTGACATTGTTGTTTATCTACCCAAATCAATATTGTAATTTAAATGGCAGTCTACCATGGAATGGGAATTTGAACATCCACTAGACGGATCCGGGGTGCCTTACAAATGCATACAAGATTTACACTGTAAAAACTATGATGAATTTTAATATTCTAATATCCTCAGCTTTCCGGTTGCTCTTGATTTCATGAATATTTAATTCTGTCATGACTGCTTATTTACTACTTGAAATGACTGTGTGCACTCAGTTTTATGAAATAACAGTAACTGAGTATCATAGTACCTAATCGAACTTTAAATGTCTTTTGCAGAATAGGTATGGAGAATAATTAAAATATACAGCCAGTGCTGCTGTTTCCATATTGTTGGTTCATATGCCCCTGAGCATGAGAAATTCCTGCCATCAGCAAAATCTGTGCTTATTTGTTTCCCTTTGATGCGCCATGCAGACTGTCTAATGTTCTACTGGTTGCGAGGAATAAGGAAGGCAATGCACTACAAAATTACAGCAGGTGAAGAAAGGCCTGAAAGCGGGTTGATTACATATCGTTAATTAGCATGTTCAGATAATTGAGTATTCCACTGATGTGATTTGCTTTACGTTTGTCTGCAATTTCTTGAGGTGGAAACAAAATACTACTTTTTTCCCTCCAGGTGTTTGCCTTAAAAAATCATGTTGCATCCTTCTTTAAGCCAGAAATCAGCTGTGTTAACCCTTGGTTTGCTTCTGGTACTCTCCTACTGGCTCTTCTGAGTTTGAGGACGGTTGCTGTGTTTCAGACTTTAATAACTCGTTTTGTCTTTGATGGGTACAAAGGCGAGTTATAAATTGATCTTTCTTAGCAAATTCTGCTTTCATTAGTGGGAGGGCCTTTGGGTGTCTGACCAAATTACTCTACTAAAATATAAATGGAAGACAAAGTGGGATGAAGTGGAATGTGGTTTTACCAACTTGCTTGGGGTGAAGTGGGGCTATTATCATGATAGGAATTAAACACAATAATGTACAAATGTAATGCAATGAACTATTGTATTCTCTTTTCACTCATGAAAGTAATGAAATATGAATTTTGAATATTCTGTTATTTATCTTAAATCTTCCTCGGAGCAAAGGTACTACTGTAAATAGGACATCAGTGAATAAGACTCTCCTCCCCACAAAATAAAGTGTGCAGGGAGTAATGGCATTTTTTTTTCATATTCTGATTTGGGGGCCATGATTCATTTTCTCATGAATTTACCCCAGTTGTCTTATTGGAAAAGAAATCAGAGCGTAGTGCCAGATCAGCTTGTCTCCTGAATTGCAGGTGCACGGTTATACATCCTCAAAAAGTCTCTGAAATAGGAGGAAAGGTTAGAAAACTGGATCAGTCAAAGGATTTTTTACACCAGAGTTTCATGATGTGACTGGCACTTTCTGTTCCTAGAATAACAATACCTGATTCCTCTCTGTTAAAGCAGCTGCATGCTATATTTGCTTTGATTCCATGAATTGGCGTAGACCCTAAATCGACCGTTTATTCCTTCTCTCTGCTTTCAGGCAGGTTTATATTAAACCTTTACAAAAAGCAGTTTCCTCTTCCTGCAGTGACATCCAAAGACAAGTTGGTCCCCCTCTTTGGGGACCTAGTGAGGTATTTCCTCACCCTTTATCTCAAGCACTTCTTCCTCGTATCAGAGAAGAGTTTCTCTACACTGGAGATAACTCTTTTCTTCTGGTCTTACAGATGGCATGGTTATGCCCTTAAGTAAGAGACCTTCCTGTCCTTGAAAAAGGTCCCCACCCTGGATTTGATCATCCTCAAAACTTTCTTGCAGAGTTCTCTGTAGGCCTTAGATATTCCATTTCATAGGGCTATTCAAGACTCTTCTGAAATGCTTTGCTTATGCTGAATAACTCTTGGATAAGTATTTTTTAAACTTTCTTTGGAAAAGTTAAAGTTCCTTGTGTTGAGGACCAGCACCCAGGAACTCTGTCTGTGATGTCTAGTTACTTAAACAAATGTGTGAATTCTTCCCCTGATCCCAGATGAGGGATGTAAATGATTCTTTCTGTTCTTCTTTAGCTTCATCTTATTCATGTATTCTCCCCTTTTCTTCCCCTCTCCTTCTCTCTTTCTTCCCCCCAAAACACACACACACACACACACCCGTTTACTGTGAAGTCTATGTTTATGGCCCAGATGTGAGTTATCATGACCAAACTCTCTTCTTTGCTCTGTTTTCATTAAAGCCTTGGTTTGCAAAATATGTTCTTCTTGTGATTTTGGACTAAAGAGACTCTGTGCTGTTGCTACCAGTGATACTTCACTGATGAACATGACTCAAGATTCTCATTTCAACAGTCATGCTGTCCTAAATCGGCAGTCTTATGGAGGTTGCTGTAGGGAATCTCTTACCCAGCATGTTGGTACATTTTTTAAAGCCTTTAATTTTGAAATAACTTCAGATTTATAGAAGAGTTGCAAATATAAGACAGAGAGTTTCCATATACCCTTTACCTAGCTTTTTCTAATGTTAACATCCTTCCTAATCATGCTGTAGTGTAGATCCCAATGAAGAAATTAACTTTGGCATAGTACTATTAGCTCAGCTTGTGCAGTCAATGTTTGTTGAATGAATTTGCAAACATATTGATGTTTTTCATTTTATCCTTCTAGGGTTTAAAACTTTCTTTACCTCTGAAAGGTCTTTGAGACAGTATTTAAGAGCCCAGTTTGACTGGAGTTAACTCTTCCCCCTTTTTTTCTGGTGAGTAGGAGCAGCTTGCAAAGTACAAAGGTTGAGGTCTCCGGAGTTCTGCAACCTGCTGCAGTGAGCCCTATGGGAGTTACAACTTCGGCAAAGCTCTTGAGTGCTGTTAACTTATGGGGAGTGACAGTCTTCTTTTTTATTTTATCCTGAAAAACATTCCTGTGCCAGGTAAGGTAGGGTTTGTCAGTACACACAGGACAGCAGAATCTCAAGTGGCAAGTAGAGGAGAAAAGGCAATTGATAAAATCAAGACAGTTCACTTTGATGCCTAACCCCTTGGGTGATTGTTGCTGGCGTGAAAAATAATGGAAGCCCTTTCATGTTTGTATTGTATGAGCCAAGTGAACTCTGATTTCCAGCACAGAAGCAGAAACTTGCCCACATTTGCCATGATGTCTTTGTGATTAAGAGTGTTGGCTTTCTGATTAAGAGTGAAGTCAGAAAGACCTGCATTTGCTCTTGGCTCTGTCTTTCACTGGCTCTTAACCTCAGAAAGATCCTGACCTTTCCACGTCTCAGTATTTTCATCTGTAAAATAGGAATAATGGTTATTATTATATAGCTTGAACGAGATAAACTGTATACGATTTATAATTCAATGCGTCATAGGTACTGACTGCTCAGTAATTGTTAATAATTGTGGTTATTATTATTACTTTTGTAATCCAGGGTTCTGAAAAGGAGAATGAGTTGGGGCTCCAAGTTCACCTAGAATTTCCAGTTCCCCAGACGGTTGTGGGGCTGGAAGTGGTACAGACAATCAAGCCAAGCTGGTTCTCATTAACCTGATTTTGCCCTGTGGGCCTGGACGTCTTTTCCTGGTGGGCAGGAGATTAGGAAAGAGTCATTCTTTATCTTGACTTGTCAACAGACCTCTCTAATCAGGAAAGCCGAGGAGGACCAGGATAGAAGGCCTCTACATCCCACCCCAAGCCCCAGGGGTACATGCAGTAATAAAATAATAGAATAAATGATAAAATAATAAAGCAAATGCATAGCCCTGCTTTTACACATGACATTTATGGCTTCTTGGAAGAAGTAGGTGGCACATTTTAAGACTTAAAAAAAATGATTGAACTAAAAAGTTGTATCCTTTAGGGCTCTTTGTTTGCAAGCAACAGAAACTGACTTAAATTTGAGCAAAAAGGTATTTTATTGTAAGGTTGTAAGGTAATCGCAGAATCAAAGGAGAAATGATAAAACTGGTTTTGAGAAACACTGAGGCTGGGGATCTCAGAAGATCTAAGTTGTAGAAAGTGAGGAAAGGTCTCTGAAGGGCACTGACACAAGAAGAATAAATTCCAGCCATCTTTTTGCCTTTCTGTCACTCTACTCAAGAGCCAAAGTCCCGGGCAAGGTTATCTAATGGACTTTGCTTGGATCAGATATCTGCTTCTTGGTCAGGGAAGAGTGGGCATTATATTGAAGGTTCTTGCAAATTGTATCCTTTGGAAGGGGTATAGTCCCTGGGCAGGAAAATCAAGGTGCTGTTACCAGATCAAGGGGAGTGGATATCAGGGGGGCAAAATAACTGGTGTAACTCCTCTCCTAAAGAGGCATAGGAGGAAATGGGAGGAGTGGGGGACAGGGGACAGAGAGGGAAGCAGAAGGGGAGGGAGAGAAAAGAAAAAAACAAACAACAGAGAGATGTAGTGGCAAAGAGAAAAGGCAAGAACCAGACAGCTACAGACAGATAAATGCACTTAAAGAACGTGAAATATTTTTTTAGCATTAACTTCCTACCATTTGAAAAGAAAGAATACAGAGGAATGTATTCTGATACTTATGTACAGGTTAGTTTTCCCACTTATAAAATGAAATCACTGATATATTTCACACAGATAATCTGTGTGATATCTGAACAGATATCTGAACAGATAATCTCAGGATGAATGTGATTGGGCTCTGATGTTTTAAGATATAGATCCTCCATGGAATTCATGCCCATTGGAATGAAATACATTAACGTTTTTTTTTTTTGTCTGCCCTGAATTAAAGCAAGTTGGTTTCCTGCTCAAAGCTCTAAAGCATTTTCTTTGACTTTTGAATCTACATGTCAGTACATTTCTGTGCTTACATTTGGACTTTACATCCTACAGAAGGAGTCCTGTAGGAGGAGGCACCATGGACAGTGTGTTCCTCATTTTTAGTTAGCAACGGTTGGGGGTGAGCTTTTCATTCCTGAGCACACACTCTCCTGGCACCATGCATGTCTGGCACATAGTGGGCCTTTATCAATACCAGTTTATATTGAATGCTGCCTTGATGAATCAATCCACACTCCTCATACACCTCCTAGATACTGGGATCACAAACGTGACAGATAAACCCACGGTTTCATGGAGGAGACACACTTATACACAGATCATGATGCTATAGGATGTGAGGGCCATCAGAGAGATGAGACCACAAGGCAAATTCTTTGTAAGTGGGGACACTTAACACATTTTTTTTTTTTTAAAGTGAAGTGTTGACCTAACAAGCATTAGAAGTAGCTAGACTCAGTCGTTAAGTGTCTGCCTTCGGCTCAGGTGATGATCTCAGGGTCCTGGGTTCAAGCCCTGCATCGAGCTCCCCGCTCAGTGGGGAAGCCTGTTTCTCCCTCTCCCACTCCCCCTGCTTGCGTTCCCTCTCTCGCTGTCTCTCTCTCTCTGTGTCAAACAAATAAATAAAATATTTTAAAAAAAGAAGTAGCTAAATGAAATGAGACTGGGCAATATAGAGACATTAACTAATAAATGACTCCTCTTTCTTAGTTTGCTCTCCCCATAACTAAAGGTGCAAGTAAAGTTCCATTCGCAGTACCAGGGTCAGCGTTTGCCCTGTCCGTCCTGCCACGCTTCCCACGCCATCCGTGTTGCAGGATTGCATCCTCCTTCCCAGGTTAGACCTTTTGTATTTTATGATCTATTTTGTCTTTAAAGTGAGGTTTCCTGGCATAATGTACATGTAGTAAAATTCACCCTTTTGAAGGGTGCCGTTCAGTGAGTTTTGACTCATTGTAAATACCTGTGTAGCCACCACCCCAAATAGGATGTGGAAGGTTTCCATCACCTCCAAAGACTTCTCTTGCATCCTGCTGCAGACAGTTCCCTCACCCCGCACCCAGCCTTTTCCAAAATTTGGTATTTAGTATTTGGTATTCACTCATTTTAATGCTTGTATCAGTAGGTTCTTTTTTTTTTTTTTTGAACTGAGTAGTATTTCATACCACACATTGTTTATCCATTCATCTGTTGCTGGACATTTGGGTGGTTTATAGATTTTTGGCTTTTATTAAGAAACTTTTTTTTTTCTTGTGGAGATACATTTTTATTTGTCTTGGGTAAATTCCTAGGAATGGGACTGCTCGGTTGTATTATAAGTGTATTTAACTTTATAAGAAGCTACCACTCTGTTTTCAAATATAGCTGTTCCAAATGTACAGATCAGGCATGCGTTCTCACCATAAATGTTGCTCCACAATATTGCCAACACTTGGTATTGTCAATATTTTTAATTTTACTCATTGCAGTCGGTATGTAATATCTTGTGGCTTCCATTTGTATTTCCCTGTTAACGAACGATGTTGAGCATCTTTTTATGTGCCTGTTTGCCATCTGTATTTTTCTTTGGTGAAAATTCTGCTCAAATCTTTGGCTGTTTTTTTTTTTTAAATTGAGTTATTTGTATTCTTATTATCGATACAGCCTAGTATTTTCACACAGGTCTAGGTTTCAGAAACCTGGTGGAAGTTTGAGGAGATTACAAAGAAGGGTCATTTTGAGTTTCCTTTCTTGGGGGTTGTTGGTGAACTAACATTTACTAGGTGTTTTTCATGTGCCCTTATGGAACAAGGTAGATTCACATTGGGTGATCTCATTTTATGCTCCACAGTAAGCCTGCGAAATAACTTATTATTAGCCCTGAGGTCACACAGCTAATATATGGCAGAGGAAGAATTTAAATTTAAGTCTGTCAGACTCCTACTCTTTCCACTTCATCAGGTGTGACTCCACACCTGATGAAGTCCTGATGTGGCCTGTTCTCCAAAATTTGCTGGTTAGTTTCCCAGGCCAGACTGCTTGCTCTGCTCTGGGTGTTTTAAAAGCAGCCCTTAGGTGAAATAACACTGCTGGCATTGACATGCAAATCAGGACACTGAGCTTAAGGCAAAAGAGTGCTCCCAGTTTTATTTCAGTCCTGAAAAAATCTTCTCCACTTCATATGGTAGAAAGGTGAGAATTCTCCAGAGAAGCGGAAGGTTTGAGGTATCTATTTACATTTAGTACCCAAGGGTGTCCATCTCTCTCAGCTAAATAGTGGTGCTATGGTTACCCAGAGGGCTAGGGTGGGCCTAACCCCTGGGAATCAAATCTCAGTTCAAACCCCAGTTTTGATCCTGCAGGCTCTGAGCGCTTTAGGCAAACCATGGGAACACTGGTTTGAATTCTTTTATCAGTTAAGGTGATGGAAAAGTCCCCCTTACGGCACCTGAGTGTTATGAGGATTGAATTGCCTGTAGAGTGACCAGCTCATTCTGTCTCAGGAAACCCTGGGTACCCGGTAAACCAGGACAGTTGGGCACCCTGATTATAGGATACAGGTAAAGTGCTTGGATCATTGCAGACTCTCAAGATACGAGATCTGACACTGTTGAAAGTGCTTTGGGGCATTCAATCCATGAGTCTGAAAATGACTCCTTGTATTTCAGAACTAATGAGGCCCTGAGAATGATTCCAGGTTTTCCAAATTGACTTAAAAAATAGTTCAAAACAAGGCTCTGCATTTGAATTGGACGAATATCGTTACTTTCCTGAATGAGTGGCTGTAGAACTTTCTAAAGCAGCTCCTTATAGCCTCCAACCATGAAGTAAGTATGTTTTAGAAATTTGCTCAGGTCTCCCTGGCTGGAGAAGGCTATTGAGGGGAGTGCCTTCATGGACAGGATGAGAATCACCTCAATAAATAATTTTTAAAAAATTGTATGGTTGAGGGGGTACCTGGGTGCCTCAGTTGGTTAAGAATCTGACTCTTGATTTTGGCTCAGGTCTTGATCTCAGTGTTGTGAGATTGAGCCCTCTGTTGGGCGCTGTGCTGGGTGTGGAGCCTGCTTAAGATTTAAGATTTTCTCTCTCCCTCTCCCTCTGTCTCTCCTCCCTCACCCCAACCCCTGCTCACGCTCTCCTTCTCTTAAAAAAAAAAAAAAAGAAAAAATTACAAGTTTGAAAAATCCTAAAGGAGAACACAGGCAGTAACTTCTTTCACATTGGCCATACCAACTCTTTCAAGATATGTCTCTTGAGGCAAGGGAAACAAACAAAAAATAAACTATTGGTACTACATCAAAATAAAAAGCTTCTGCACAGCAAAGGAAGCAATCAACAAACCTAAAAGGTAACCTATGAAATGGGAGAAGATATTTGGCAACGACATATCCAGTAAAAGGTTAGTATCCGCAATATATAAAGAACTTATAAAACTCAACATCCCCAAATGAATAATCCAATTAAAAAATGAGCAGAAGCCATGAACATTTTCCCAAAGAAGACATCCAGATGGTCAACAGACACATGAAAAGATACTCAACATCTCTGATCATCAGGAAAATGCAAATCAAAACTACAATGAGATATCACCTCACACCTGTCAGAATGTCTAAAATCAAAAACACAAGAAATGACAGGTGTTGGCAAGGATGAGGAGAAAGGGGAACCCTCTTGCACTGTTGGTAGGAATGCAAACTGGTGCAGCCACTGTGGAAAACAGTATGGAGTTTCCTCAAAAAGTTAAAAATAGAATTGCCTTACTATCCAATCACCCTACTAGTTATTTACCTGAAGAATACAGAAATGCTAATTCAAAGGGATACACGCACCCTGATGTTTATAGAGCTTTACCTACAACAGCCAAATTATGGAAACAGCCTCAGGTGTCCATTGATTAACAAATGGATAAAGAAGATGTGGTAAATAAACAATAGAATATTACTCAGCCATAAAAAGAATGAACTCTTGCCATTTACAACAACCTGGATGGGGCTAGAGAGCATTTTTAAAGATTTATTTATTTGAGAGAGAAAGAGAGAGAGGGCGTGCTCTCATGCGAGAGTGGGGAGAAGAATAGAGGGAGAGAGAAAAGCCTCAAGCAGACTTCCTACTGAGTGTGGAGCCTCATGTGGGCCTCGATCCCAGGACCCTGAGATCATGATCTAAGCTGAAATCAAGAGTTGGATGCTTAACTGACTGAGTCACCCTGGAGTTAGAGAGTATTATGCTGAGTTAAATAAGTCATCAGAGAAAGACAAATACCGTATGATTTCACTCATAGGTGGAATTTGAGAAACAAAACAAATGAGCAAAGGTAAAAAGAGAGACAAACCAAGAAACAGACTCTTAACTATAGAGAAGAAGCTGATGGTTGCCAGAGGGGGTGGGGATAGGTAGGTGGGGGGGGATGTATTAAATAGGTAATGGGGATTCAAAGAATGCACTTTTTGTGATGAGCACCAGGTGTTGTATGGGAGTGTTGAATCACTATATTGTGCACCTGAAACTAATATTAGACTGTATGTTAACTGAAATTTAAACAAAAACTTAAAAAAATGTCAAAAAATTGCATGGTTGGTGGGGTTGGTATCGCTAAGGATCACACTCATTATTTTTCATGGGGCCCTCAGTGGGAAAGAAACTGCTCTTGTAGGGAAGATAGTGAGACTTATGTGCTGTGACTTTGTTTTTTTAAATTTAATTAGCCAACATATAGTACATGATTAGTTTCAGATGTAGTGTTTAGTCATTTATCAGTTACATGTAAAGCCCAGTGCTCATCACATCACCTGCCCTCCTTAATGCCCATCACCCCATTACCCCACCCCCCACCTCCTCTCCAGTAACCCTCACTTTGTTTCCCATAGTCAGGAGTCTCTCATGGTTTGTCCTTCTCTCTGAATGCTTCCCATTCTATTTTCTCTCCCTTACTCTATGATCCTCTGCACTATTTCTTATATCCTGCTGCTATAAACATTGGGGTGCTGTGAATTTGAATTCTGGTTCTTTCCATTCTAACTGAACTCTTGGACAACTTACATTTTCTTTGAACCTCAGGGTTGTCAACTGAAATGGGGATAATATTTTTACCTTTCCAAGAGCTGTCTATATTAGAAACAAATTCAGTAGTACATGAGCAGTCTTTTGTAGGCTCTTACACAAGTCTGAGTGTGTGTGTGTGTGTGTGTGTGTGTGTGTGTGTGTGTCTAAGTCTGTGTTTTGCCAGATAAATATTTGCCAGTTTTTCTTCCGTGGTTTTCTGTGACCCTATTTAAGAAATTGAGCGGAAAAGTATCTCATTAGAGTTAAAAGTTCTGGAATTTGGGGTCCATAGGAACTGTGGTCATTCCTGGGAAAGATGTCCTCAGATGGTATTGGGTGGGTTCAGGTGTCTTGGAGGTCCAATGGGCTGAATTTGGGCTGTGGTACTCTGGGAACAACACCAACTGACTCTGACAGCTTGCTGTCCTGCCCCTCTGCCTTGCTTGCTCTTTGGAAGACAGTAATATTGGTGTTTTTGCTTTCATGTGTTTATTTTTTAAGCTTTTGGAGTTCATCCTGTCCTACCCAGAGCCTTTGCCCAAGCCATTTACTTTGCCTGGAATGTTCTCCCCAAACCTCCTTCACTTCCCTGTCACCCAGTTAAACCCAACTCAGCCTTCAAAATTCAGTTTAATGTACAAGGAAACTTTTCATTATTTGCACATTTCCCTGCCTACTGCATAAGTCAATATGGTATTGCCAGTATGGTATCATATATTCTTAATTGTATAATTAGCTATTTAATATAAACCATGAGGCTAGGAACCAGGTTTGTCTTTTTCACAGCTATTTCTCCCCCTCAACACAGTACATTGAATGTGGGAAGCCTGTAAATATATTTTTTGATGAACATGGTTGGGTATGAAGACTCATTTTGACCATCTTTTATTTAATACTTACTCTCTGGCCCAGAATAGTCCCTCTTCTTATGCAGCCCACATTCTAGGGGGAGAGATAGATACTAAACAAGTAAATAAATAAATAAATAAATAAATAAATACAATAGATAATAGACAGCTAAATATATAATAGGACACCAGTGGCCCTGTGGCTGTCTGGCTATAGGCATATATTTAACATCCCTGCCTAACTATATTTATACAAAAGCATCCCTGTAGGAGAGTAAAGAAATAACTACAAACCAGTCTGTTTTCTGGAGTGGCCATTTATCAGCTGGTCTCAGAACCTGGCTTCCTCCTCTACTTCTCTCTACTTCTGCTAGACTTTAAGTTCTCACCCTATTGGCATTATGAAATCACTGCATCTGTGCCACCAGCTCCCCTTCGTGTGTTCATGGCAGACGTCTTTAGTTCATCCCAGCGCTCTTTCCTAATGAGTTCAGCATTAGCCTTGGAAGCAGATACTCATTTTCAGTTGGAGGTGGCCTGTGAGATGAAGCTATGGGGCTCTACTTGCCCTTGGCTTATGGTTTTCCCAGCAGTGCTTTCTCACTTGCCTAAACAAGACACTCAGTCCTTCTTAGTCCTTGGCAACCATCCTCTCACCCCCACCAGTATCCAGACCTGCATTCTCAAATCTGGTAGTCGGTAGACACATGTGGCAATTTAAAGACAAATGGAATTAAAATGAAATAAAATTAAAAATTAAATTCTTTATTTGTATTAGCCACACTTCAAATGCTTTTTAAAGCTCTAAGTTGAAAGTCTTCCCTGTTGGGCAGTGCATATCTAGAACATTTCTATCATTGCAGAAAATTCTATTGTGTAGCCACATTATAGACTGACTTCAGCTCTCCAGGCCTGCCCCAGCCATTGTTGACTGAAATCCCTCAGAGATGCTCTGAAACCAATCCTTTGACAAGGATGAAGATTTTATGACTTCCTAGGGTTTGGTTTATGTTCTTGGTGAATTACTTACAAATTGTCTTTGAACTACTTATATTCTTGTGTATAGAGGCTGCCTAGAGCAAGATCTCATTCAAAAATTTTGTCTAGTGGTGTTGCTATTTTTACTTAGGTGTTCCACTGAATCTTGGTATTTGTCCTTGGCCATTACAGAAAACAGTCTCTGGTAAAGCGGTTCCAAGAGATGGCTTTTCTATTATCCAAGGTCAAAGCCTTTATTAGTAGGTAGTTGAACCTGTGGCTGAAGCACCATTGACACCTCTTCTTTGCCATTTACTAATGATTGTCTTCACACTGTGGGGATTACGGTGATGATACTTGTCAGAACACACAGGCAGAGGGATCTTGCTGAGAGCCCAAGTCTGAGATCATCACAGAGGCCCTATGCTTGCAACAACAATGCAGGGAATAATTTTTGAATTATATGATGGATAAAGAGTATTAAGTTACAAAGTTATACCCTTAAGGTGTCCTATTTTTCTTCTTCCTGTATCGCTCAATATAATTTCAAGTTCAAGATGATTACTAGGGGTTTCAGGTAGAGATAACTAAGGAAAAAGAGAGGACATGAAAAAAAAAAGCCTGATAATGAAAACTTCCTTTTTAGACCATTTTTTATTTCTTTTTTTCATTCATCAGTGTGAAGAGTGATCTTTTTAAGATTGGCGGAGTCCTGGGGAGTCAGTCCTAAAAGATGCTAATATGGGACTTGCTGTGCCTTTGTCTAGCACATTACTTGCATGTCAGCAGGAAAAGAGATGGGAAAATGGCCCCAAGGTGAATGTGGTGAATTTCCTCCCTGTTAGGATGAAAATTTGAATGACACCTTGAAGTGATTTCAAATTCTTTTATTTACACATCCAGTTAGCTGGGAGGCCCCTAGGCGTCATATTCAGAACGCGGCAACGCTTGGAAGATGGTGTGAGAGAGATGTGAGCACTGTCTCCTCTATCCCAGCTGGCAGATAATCTGGAACAGGGAGTGAGAATGCAGGTCAGGAAACAATCGTCAAAAAAGAAAAAGGGCATATGGTGAGGCCAATATTCCTGACACCTTTTGAGTATTTCTTTGTACGATTTAAACAAGTATTAAGTACACAGAGGTACAGAAAAATTAATATATCTGCCAAAAGTTAGAGTTGTAGCCAAGGCAACCATAATTGCCCATTAGTCATTCCCTTCTTATTTCTTTATGTCTAACCTGAAGACAAGGAGCTGGAGCTCATTTTAGAGTCTCGTGCATCAGGGAGGGCTCCCTTTTCCACCACTGGGATGTTTTGAGGGTGAAGGGCAGAATGGTGGTGTCTGTGCTGTCAACGGCTTCAAGCAACTCAAAAAGGTGTCTGTCCAGGGAGGAAGACGAAGGGAAAATCAAACCACAGGTGGGCCTCGTTTCTTCCCACCCTCATTGCACTCAGAAATGTGTTGACGTTACCCACAAAAGCACTCAGCTTCGAGGTACAGCCTAAGCTTGGGACAGTCACTAGGCCAGTTTCTCTTTCACTTTCAGCTTTCAGGCCATTTTGGAATTCAAAGAAACCTCCTCATTTATGGCACAGTCCCTGAATTCTGTAGGGATTTGGTATCTGCGGCAGTGTCAACATGTCACATGTTGCTTTGCTAGTGTATGTCCTCTAGTGAAGGAACAAGAGGTAGAGGAAAAAAGGAAATCCTTGAGGGAAAAGCAATACTGAAGACTTAACATTTCACTGAAGACTTAACATTTCACTGCCACTGTGATGTTTGAAAATAGATGTGAAGTCTTTATTTTGATGCCTCAATTTAATTGTGGCCTAGAGCTGAAATTTGCATTTTTGCGGCTATCAAATGTAGAGATAAGACAATAAAGTAACATGACACACTTGGCTCAATTATTTAGTTTTATATTTTTGCTTTTTCTTTCAGTGTCAGTTGTAAAACAGCTATCTTTAAGAACCTAGAAGTTCTGGAAAGGGTTAATTTCATGCTGTATTAAGCCCCAAGGTCCAACCTGTGTATTGAGTGGCAAGTAGGTAAAGCAGAGTCCTCCAGAAGTAATGTTCCGGCTGAGGATCATATCACTTTCTAAAAAATAGTCTGGCTTTCTGCTGATGATTCATCAGAAAAATGAGCATGGTAATTGAGTTGGGGATTTAAAGGGATCTCAAGGAAAACAACCACATTCGACTGTTGGTGCTGTGGTAAAAGGTTCTGTTAACATGCAGTATGTAAGGCAACAGTCTATTGCAGTGGACTCTTTAGCAAAAGCAGGCTTGGTAGTTTTTTTGCCCTGATCAGTTACAAGCGGCTGTCCATCACTGCTATTGAATTGGGGCAGGGTATGAAAACACTGAGTTGAAAAGTGATTCTCACTGTGGATGCCTTCTAATGTTGATTAGTTTGTGGGAAGGAAATCTGGGTACTACAGCAAAAGATGACAATCAGAGAAATTAGCACAGAGAAATTTTCTGAGGAAAGTCTTAGTCTCCCGTATTGCATGGCAGTGATGACTGTGACAGCATGCGTAGCCACTTCGTCATGGAAGGGAACAGATTTTGGTTCCAGTTGAATGAAGTATTGGTTTGTATAGGCTGAATGAAATAACCACCTTTGGACAAGTTAAAGATCTAACTCTTCTCTAGAGCAGAGGTTCTCAGCTGAGGGAAGTTTTGTCCCCCCTACTTCAGGGGACATTCAGTAGTATCTGCAGACACTTTTGGTTGTCAGTCTGGAGTGGGGTACCCTTGATGTCTACGGTAGAGGTAGAGTCCACGGCTGTTGCTACACCTCCTACAGTGCACGAGACAGCCTCCTATGGTGATGAGGCATCAGGCCCTTTGGTCAGTCATGCTGAAGTTGAGAAACCCTGATCTAGAGAATGTTCTGGACCTTTGGGTCTTGACTTTGTGTTTACTTTATGGATCTATTATTTTGAGGAAAAGGTTAAAGCAGAGAATTTCTAAGGCTTCTCCTTGTTATAATAAGTGTCAGGCTCCCAAAGATGTGAATTCATCCTTTTGCCAGATCTAATAAGAAGGGATGAGTCTGAGGAGAAAGTTCTCTACACCAAGAATTTGGAGTATTGTCTTTGTTTTTAGCAAAACTGACACTGTTTTAGACTCTTTCTGTTGCCTCGAAGGTGTAAGATGGGAATCCTCCTCCCGAAGAATAATTTCCTTAGACTGTAGCAAAGATCTTCTCTTTTACTGCCAAAATATATATGCTTTGTGTTTCCAAACCAGTGAGTTCAAATCCTGTAGTTGTTATACCCTTATTAAATTTTGCTACAAGCACTTTCTTATCTTGTACAGTATGGATTAATCCATGCTTATAACTTTTCACGTCAAGAAAAACATTGTAGCCGAAGTAGTTTACATGTTTTCTTCTTAAAAACACAACAGAAGGCTAAGAATATTTAGCCCTAGAAAGTATTGGTGACCAACTAAATAAGACATGTTGGAAAAAAAGACAAGCTACTTAAACTTACCCATTGGTTTAAAGATTTATTTTTTATTTTTTTTATTTACTTGACAGAAAGAGAGAGATCACAAGCAGGCAGAGAGGCAGGCAGAGAGTGGAGGAAGCAGGCTTCCCACTGAGCAGGGAGCCCGATGCGTCCTCCATCCCAGGACAATGGGATCGTGACCTGAGCCAAAGGCAGAGGCTTTAATCCACTGAGCCACCCAGGCGCCCATACCCAGTTGTTTAAAAGCTGTTGAACAAGTGTATGAGCAGTCCAGATTTCATTTTTTAAAAATTTTGGTAAGCATGAATAAGGCAATACTTGGTTAAGAAGGAAATTTCTGTAGACTCCACCCTAAATCTTGGAAGATTTAATCTACCAAATTTGTTATTTTAACTTTATTAAACTGAGAAATTAACTATCAGTTTACATGAGTTAGCCAGGAAAGGGTCCAGCATCAGTCTAAACATTCTGAGCCCAAAGTGAGAAGTGTAATACTTTATTTCAGGGGTTAGCAAACTTTTAGTGTGAAAGGCCAGATAGTAGATACTTTCAGCCTTATGAGCCATACAGCCTCTGTCTCCGCTTTGGTGTTGTCCCCTGGAAGCACTTGCAGACAGTTTGTAAATGGATGGATGTGGTTGCATTCCACTGAAGTTTTGTTTACAAAAACAGGCATTGGTCCTACTTTGGTCCTCAAGGCCTAGCATACTTCCCTCTGCTTAACTTAACCCAGACAGCTTTATCATGGGCAAATGTATAATTCCTGTTGCATTTTTTGCAGTGATGTGGGTTATTTATGGAACCCCAACTTTATCTTCAAAGACTCCTGGTTGAGAATCATTGCAGGATGCCCTTAAGTGTTGGTCTACACAACATCAGCAACTTCAAAGGCAAAGAAGACTCTATACACACAAATTGATTTGTTAAAAAGTGATGCAGTGTTTATGGAAATTATCTAATAGGGTCAGTTAGCTTATTATAAAAATACCATGCCATTTTTTAATATTTGCTAGATTTCAATTTATTGAAAAATCAGGTTGGAAAAAAAAAAAGAAATGAGCCGTTTCAAAGGGGGATTCCCCACAGACTGGAACCGTGCCACAGACTGCTGGTCAGACTGGTGGCTCTTACTCAACAGTCATCAAACATCGCGCGGCTCTGGCCTTGGTAGTATATCATAAGGTATGGCCCTGTCTTGTTCAGCTATATTCTGGGTCTTGCCGATATAGTTTTCTGATGTGGGTTCTGTTATTAGGCCTTGTCAACGTGTCAGCTAATAGAATGTAAGAGCGAGTGATGGTTCCTGCAAACTGTAAAGAGAGAAATGAGCCACCCTAAGTTCCTTGCTTTCTATTCCTCAGTAATCACGCCAGTGTGATCAAACACTGTGACACTTCCGACAAGCCAGCTAGTTGCAATGTGGAGGCAATGAGAGATTTTTTTCCCCACCTCTTAAGTGCCCTCAGTCAAGAAAGATAAAACTGAAGTAGTCTTGTGTGAGAGTTCTCAGTCATGGGATGGGAGAGGCTCAGTGCCCTGTGTAGCAGCACAAGCATAAAATTGCCCCGAAGTCTTCATTTTTTTGTGAAATGTGAGGCTCTTAAGAAGTAGTGTCTGATTCCCTGAATGAAGTAGCCACTGTGTTCAATTAGCAATTTTTTTTTCAGTTTTACCAGTACACACACACTCATATACAGAAAGAAACCTTTAAATTTGCTGTTCACATGAGCCAGTAACCAGTTCATGAATAAAATCTTTGCTGCCTTGTCAGAAAGAGTCTGTTATACACGTACAACTGATTTTGTCATATTACTAGGTTGAAGAAAACTCAATATAATACTGATACAACCTCTGGCACAGTCTTCCCCTGTTTCCAGGAAGCATTAAAAACAGGTAAAGATAGGCAAAGCTTTTCAGCCTTAGGTAGGGTTAGCTAGCTTTCTCTTCTCTCACCTCCTCTTTCTTCCCCTCTTCTCCCCTCCCCTTCTTTTCCCACTCCTTTCTTTCTCTTTCCTTCTCTCTCTAAAACAAGCTAGTGAATTAGTTATCTGCTGCTACATAACAAACTTCCCCCCACCCCCCTTAGCAGCTTAAAAACAGTAAGCATTTATTATTTCACACAAGCATTTTTGTAGGTCAGGAATTCATACAACTTATCTGGGTGGTTCCAGATCAGGGTCTCTCAAGGAGTTGTAGCACACACATATCAGCTAGGACAGCAGTGATATGAAGGCTTGACTGGGGTTGGATGACCAGCTTCTAAAGTGGCCTCGTCACATGGCTGGCAAGTTAGTGCTGGTTGCTGGTAGGAATGCCATGTGAATGTCTCCTAAGGCTGATTGAGTATCCTTATGACATGGTAGCAGGTTTCTCCCAGAACAAATGCTCAGAGAGAGGAAGGTGAAAACCATGGGGTCTTTATGACAGCCTGGAAAGTCACACTGTGTCATGCTTGCAGTACCCTACTGGTTACCCAGACCCATCCTGTTCTATGTGGCAGGAGACAACACAGGGTATGAATACCAAGAGGTGAGAATCTTGGTGGTGGGTTTCTGCAGCCAGCTACCTTGGGAAGATTCTTCAAATTTCTACCTGTTCCTTGTTTTCATTTGTGTGGAGACAGAAACTTTAGCAAAGGTCCTCTCTAAACCTAGGGAGGCCATAACTAACCTACGCTTTTCACTTAAACAGATGTGAAACTTAGCATATAGCTTATGGATGCAGAATTTTTTTTTTCTCCATTAGCAATACCTGTCACAAACACTAGCTGGACATCATAGTGGAGGCTGGTTGTTCCATTTTAAAATATTCTTCTGAAGGGTTACAATTGCATGTATCTAGATTTTCTTTTCCTTTCTTGCTTAAGGATCCCAGCTGGTCTCATTGGCTCAAATATTTCATAGAGCTTTCCTCTGTGGAATCTGTATTCGTTAAGAGAGGCTAAACTGTTGTTAAAAAAAAAAAAAAGACCTTTAGATGCATAATGTCTCCAACATGATAAAACTTCTCACTCGTGTCTCAGTTCAAGATGTATATTTCTCAGTGAGTGGTGGCCTTTCTTCACACAGTGAGTCAGGGACCCACACTCCTTCCCTCTGATGGTCTGCCATCCTTGAAGGTCAAATTATCACTGTATCCAGTCTGAGGAAGGGGTAAGAATGTGGAGGTGATAGCGCCCTGTAGATTCTGCAGGAGAGAGGCTATGGCTAGTCCAAGGCAGCTGAGAAATGTGACCTTGTGGGGCACCTGCTTCCCAGATATAGGTGTGTTCTCTAGGAATGGGGGTTGGGGGTTGCAATGGCTTTTGATAGACAACTATGTCTGCTTGGGATTCCAGACTTCAGAATTTGGCCTGCCGGGGAACAGTCACATTTTATGAGATCTGAAATTATGCATGTATGAAATTTTGTGACAGAAGTTAATAGTACTTCACTTTATGAGTCCACAGTTGAAAGTAATGTGAACCTAAACCCACTGTAAAAATTTCAGCACAAATCACATAATTTCACATTTGGTGGCCAACTACATTGCAAGCTGTTTATACTATGATAAGTGGTGGGGGTCAGGCGAGCCTCTTTGGACTGATAAACATTAATGCCCAGAGTCCTTTTTTAGGATTATTCTAGAATAATGTGAGGGCTTCAAGATATCATCCCTTCCACAGGAAGCAGTCAGCTTTGTTTACCCTAAGTGTTCTTGGACTAAAAATCATGTCTAAACTACCTGTTTTGTCCCTAGTGTTAACACGATTACCGCCCAGTTGAGGTGTTTCTGAGCCATTGTTGTTGTCATTGCTTTCTAATTGTTATTGTTATCACCAGCAGCACCACTTATCTGACACTTAGTAGCCGGACATTGACCAAAGTGTTTTGCTTATCTGTTATCTCATTTAATAATCCCCACAAAACCTTATAAGGTAAGTGTATCACCCTCATTTGACCATTAAGCTAATTGTGTTTCAGACACCAGGATACAGTTAGTGGTGGAACTGAGATTTAAATATATCCTATCCGGTACATTGCTTTTGCCTTTCTTCCACAATATGGTGTACATGAGCCTAAGAGCAATATAGTGAGGGTATTCAACTTTTTCTTCTCCTATCTCTAGGATAAATTAACTCATGCATTTCTTTTCTTTTCTCTTTCTTTCTTTCTTTCTTTCTCTCTCTCTCTCTCTCTCTCTCTTTCTTTCTTTTTTTCTCTCTTATTAACTCATGCATTTCTTGATCCTTAAATCACACTGTGGTTGTGTTTTCCTACTCCTTTTAAAATCATTCCTGATCCCAAATATGGCCTCCTCACTTCTGAGCAGAGGCATTTTCTTTCATGTGGTGCCTTTGCTCACAAATGCTTTAAACAACCTTTTCCTTACTTGTCCTTTGAACATGGGTCTCCTTTGTGAATGAATTTGCAAGCACCTTGAAGAAAATGGAGCACCGGGCAGTAACCGTTTTGGCTTTAAAGAGGAGAATCCAATCTCTTGTGACAAATAGTGGCAGGATTGATAATTCTTGTGAAGGCAGTTTAGAAAGAATTCATCTATTACCACTTTTAGCAAGGCTTTTTTTTTTTTTCTATCCTACACTACTATGTCATCAGTAAACTGGTAAATGGATTTAGCTGATACGGATTTTTTCATTTGCTGGGCTTGCAAACCCCTGTTGTCTTCAACAGCTCTTTTCTTGGTCTAGGTTCATTGAATCAGTCTTCGAAAGTGGTGAAAAGAACAAGCTTTCAAATCAGACAGCTCTGATGGGTTGGAATCCTGGCTCAGAAATTTCAGGCTATGTGTGATGTTTGAGAAATTACTTAATTTCCCAGCACATCAACTTTCAATTCTGCAAATAGAAAGGATGATGCCTAAAGATTAAATAAAGCAAAACAAATAAAAATAGTATAATGTCAGGAGACTGGTAGGTCTCCAGTAGCTATTGCTATATTAATTTGTTGATAAAAATATCGGTTAGGAATGCAGCAGGCAATAGACAGTGTGAAAAATAGCTAGAAAAAACAGGGTTGATTTTTCTCACTTAATAAGTCTGCAGATTGGGCGCCTGGGTGGCTCAGTGGGTTAAAGCCACTGCCTTTGGCTCAGGTCATGATCCCAGGGTCCTGGGATCGAGGCCCACATCGGGCTCTCTGCTCAGCAGGAAGCCTGCTTTCTCCTCTCTCCTCTCTGCCTGCCTCTCTGCCTACTTGTAATCTCTCTCTCTGTGTCAAATGAATAAAAAAAAAAAAAAAAAAAAAAAAAGTCTGCAGATTAGTGCCTGCTGGTGTTGTTCAAGAGCTCCCTGATGTCAGGGCTGTAATATCTGTGATTCTCTTGGTTTTGCCCTCATGTTGGCAAGATAGCTTCTGCAGCTCCAGATATCAAGGTGAGAGGAAGTGGGAGGTGTTACTGGTGTGGTTTTTTCCCCTCTGCTATCAGGAAAACACAGTTATGCACAGATTCCCCAGAACTTTTGTGCTGGTGTCTCATGAGCCAGACCGTGTCACACAATGATCCCTAGCTGCAAGAGAGACTGGGGAAGTGACTACTTAGTCTTCCCAGCTTCCACAGAGGAGTTGGGCAGCGACCCTGTTCATAGCCGTGTCTGGGGGATAAGGGAAGCCTGGGAAGGGGGATAAAAAGTATAAGGGAGAATTGCATGTAATTTGTGAAAGCATGGTGAAAAATATGACCCCACAGGAGTGGGGCTGAGGTTTGTTATCAGAGAGGAGAGCGTTTGAGAAAGACACTGAAGAATGGACTATAAGCAGAGAAAAGAGAGGAGAGTTTCCAGGCCATAGAAATGGGATGCAATGACATGTGGACATTGCATGCATTTCATGCTTGGGACTTGGTAGAGACATGGTGGGTCTGGAGTATGTGCTTGTGTGTGTGTGGTGGGGGTGCAGGACGTAGTTGTTGGTGATGGGGGTTACCGTTAAGCCTGGACAGATAAGTTGGAACTAGGTTTTGAAGGGCGTTGTTCAGAGCAGAAAGCAATTTAGACTTTGTTTTAATGGTGGTGGGAACTAGATGGCTTTGTACAGGGATGAAGTAATGAACATACATTTTGAACAAGAGGGAAGAAATAATCAGTTGCAGGTTAGGTAGGGATGATGGAGGATTAGGCTAAGGCTGGGAAAATAAAAAGAGGAGATAGCAGATAACCTGTGGTATTTAGATGGTGGACATAACACAATGTGTCCTGAACTGCTTGAAGAATATCAGGGAGGAAGGAGTTAAAAATAACCCTGAGATTTTTATCTTGGGTGCTTGACGATACCATTGAACAGAGAGAAGGAATCCTGGGAAAGAAGTAGGCTGGTGGGGAGAGGTAATGTTTGTTTTTCAACATACATTGTTTAATGGGTCTGTAGAACTCCTGGATATTGGAAATTTAATTCCAAGGTCCAGAAGAGAGTTTGGTGGAAGGTATAGTTACAGACTAATAGCTGAGACCAGCTTAGGGCAACATACAGGACAGTGGAAGTCAAAACTGAAGGGACAGATGGGATGGGAAGAAACCAAGAGGGAGTGGCATCTAGAGGAGTGGCAACTGCTTTAGAGAAGTCATGCAAAAAGGAAGAGAAACCATTGACTCTTAACCCTCATTTGTCTTTGTATTTGCCGTGTCTCTGACATGTCCTCCATTTTGCAGTGTACCCTTGTCTAGACCCTAATTTCTTTGTGGTCTGCACGATTACAGCTTTCTGTTTAGTTTTGTACAAAGCAGCAAGCCATCTTCCTTAAGAGAAGTTTCCAAAGATAAAATAACTGTTAGATTTTTTTTTTCTACAACAGAAGCAATGTTTGTTCATTTCTGAGAAAAAGCAAGAAATACTCACAGGTAAAAATAAGAGCAAAACTCATAATCTTATACCCAGCAACAACTACCGCCAGGTTCTTGGTATTGTGTATTTTTCTAGACCAGTATTTTCAGACACATATGCAAACACACATGTAATTGAACATAGAACAGTCTGTACATGCAGTACCTTAGTCTGTTACTGTCTTAATACAATATACTGCATCATAAAAATATTTGCTGTGTTAGTATTCATGTAACAGCATGAGTACTTTACTTTTCACAGATGAATAATATTCCCCTCAGTGTTCTTATAATTTTAAACAACGATTCCCTTAATGTTGGACTTTTAGGTTGCTTCTAGTTTTTCCCTATTATAAATAGTGCTTCAGTGAACATCCTTATAAATAAATGTTGGTACCTTTTGTGAGTAAATGTTAATGTTAGGAAATATCTTTATGATAAATGGTTAGAAAGGAATCACTGGGTCTTCTTATTTATTTATTTATTTATTTGACAGAGAGAGAGAGAGAGAGAGAGAGAGAGATAGAGCACAAGTAGGCAGAGAGGCAGGCAGAGAGAGAGGGGGAAGCAGGCTCCCTGCTGAGCAGAGAGACTGATGTGGGGGCTCGATCCCAGGACCCTGAGATCATGACCTGAGCTGAAGGCAGAGGCTTTAACACACTGAGCCACCCAGGTGCCCCATCACTGGGTCTTCTGATACCCTTTTGAGAATTCCTTAGTTTCCTCTCACACTCCGGTTTCTCAGAGGCCCCATAATGGGCTTTTCCTAGATGCCTTGCAATTAATATGAAGATGTCTCTTTGCTCTTCTCTGCATGTGACTCATTTTCATGATACAGAGGAGCCACCAATGATTTTGGAGTGTTGCAAAGGGAGACCCAGCGCAAAGGTCAAGTAGAACAGTGGCTCATCCTGAGAGCAATTTGATAATGCATTTCCAGTAAGGGAAGAGCTGGTCACTGAAGCGGGATTGGCAGTTACCCTCTAAAATCAAAAAGAGAAGAAACCAGTTAAATCCCCAGGATGGGTGATTTAAGTTACCTACCTGAAATCATTTCCTGCTAGTGTAGGCTATTAAGCTTTGAAATGTGTTCCTGGGTATGACTTTGGAGTCTTATCTGGAGACCTTTAAGCATTTTTAGAATCTCTTTTGGCAGAAGTGGTTAAGTGGACTTGTGTTAGATGAGATGCTCGTCTTGGTGACCTCTTTGGGTTATTGCTAAATGTATGAAGTCACTTCAACCTGGGAGATGTGCCATTACACAAGGTTTATTGTACTTTGTTTGGGTGATTATCATTTAAGCCTGTTTTCTGTGTATGTTTGTGTGAATCACTCTACAGAGTAGATTGAAATCTGAAGTAATTTTTCCACTTCAATTCCTTTGTCCATGAATAGTGCTTCCTTGAGAAAAGAGATCAGTGTTGTTTATTGTTGCTACTCTTGTTTTCTTATAGCTGGAAGCTTTTTCTATCAATACAAATTCCAATTCTTTATGAAAGATTACAGTTAGTCACATGTAATCTGTATATCCAGGGTTACTCTAATGACTCCACTTTCAACCTCCTGCAAAAATCACTTCCATTTTAATTGGTTTCTTCATTTCTTAAATTTTGGGCTTTCTTTAGAAATATTTTCATGTTTCCTCTTTCTTTGGGGCTAAATGCCTGAAGGAGAAAGCATAGGCGGGCAGTAGAGTATTTTTTCCGTCTAAATAAAAGATCACAGAAGGTGCCTGAGGAGATTTAGACCTCGGGAAAACTAAAATGAGCATTTTAATTCACTCTTCTGGGACTATTTTACATTTGGGGGGGCATTTGTGAATTTTCTTTCTTCCTTTAAGTATTTTGTCAGTGAGAACTAATTTAATTTTCCAGTACTACAATGAGGGCAAAGTGATTAATAAATGAAGAAGGTAGGGGTTTTGATTCAGAGAAATATGACCATGTTGTGTTGGATTTTCCACACTGATGCCTTTATTCAGTTGTGGAAAAATATTAAAGTTTAAGTTCTTCTGCCTTTTTGTATTTCACATGAAAAATATGAAAGTATGGAATTACCAACTGTCTTTCCAAAGGTCCCTAATTTCTTGTACCCTTGACTGTATCTTTTTCCATCACTGATGTGTGAGTTTCTGGTGCTGTCCCCTCTGAAAATTAACAGTGTGCACCAGAGGGCTATGTACCGTCTTAACATAAAGATGCTGCTTTCACCAGAAAGAGACCACTTTGGGTAACAGTTGATCAGTGCAAATGTGGACAATGAGGAAAGAAAAAAACTCATTGAGCTGGGATTTTGGAGACCTGTGGTCTCTTTCTGACTGTGGAACTAGCTCTGAGGTCTTAGGTAACTCTTCATCATCCTGGGCTTTACGCTATTAACAGAGAGCTAGTCTGAGAGTCAGGGATCCTAGCTTCTCCTTTGTGGCCTGCTGCTAAATTACTGGATTTATTTGTATAAGAAAGACTTTCTCCCATCATTTTCTCATACATATAATAATAGGAACACATACTCCCCAATTACAGACACATCCAAGTAAGCGTTTAGTGTCAAGGATTGTACAATTTCCGTAAGTGCCCCTAAATGCTCTGAGTATATTTAAGTGTCACTTTTGAAATCATAAAACAAGTCCGAATTTGTGAAGTGAGGAAGTGGGTGTTACTGATTACAAAAATTCTGGATTTCTAAAAAAATTGAATCAACCAGTGGTGAACCAAGTCCTAGGAAGCAAATGATTACTTGGTTGAGAACCCAGCAGGTGAACATGGGGCATGTGGGAAAAATGAAGAGGCAAAAGGCAAAGAATTGGGGTATGGTTCCTGTCTGCTGTGAGTTGGCAGGTTTAGGGGAATCTGAAAAGTTGGGTGAAATGTAACGTCTCTAGAGAGGGCTTGCATGTGTTTGTTGTTCTCCCCCAGATGAGACCTTGCTTTTGTTTTTTTATTCGTTGTCCACCTTTGATCCTTAAAACTCTTTAACCCTTTTCAACTGTCCTCTTGTGTCCATTCTTAAAGGTGTGTATACAAAGCATCCTCTTGTTTTGTATTTTATACTGTGGTTCTTATTTGGTTTCTTATTCTACTCCAAACTAAATCTTTAATATCTATCCATGTTTTCTGTGCAGCTGGTTTGCTTCTTACAGCTGCATAATATTCCAAATATGGACCCATCACATTTATTGGTTTATTTCCTCAATGGTAGGCAACCAGAGTGCTTCCACATCCCAGCCATCACAAGTGATACTCCAGTGTGTCAGAACATCTTCGTGGGGTATATTAGGGTTAGATTGCCTGGTTATAGCATATGTACATGGTGTAAATACTGCCACATTGTTTTCCAGAATGGTTATACCTGTTTATCTTAAATCAGCCGTGCAAACAGATTTATGAAAAACATAGGTGAGATCATTCTTATCATCACTTGAAATCTTCCCCCTAATGGGATTTGGCTGCATGTCTCTTCTTAATAGTAAATTTGATCATCTCTTGTATTTGTTAGCCTTTTGGTTTTCCCCTTCTGTGATGTGATGTCATGTGATGTGTGTGTGTTTAATTTTGGATAATGTTGGAAGCTGCCCTAATTCTTAATAGCTTCTTTATCTATCTAAAGGAGTCAGCTATTAATCTCATTAGTAACTTATTCTTAATAAAGGCAAATAATTAGTAGGATCCGTTTTCCACCCCACTCCAACCAGCTAGAGTAAAGGCTCTGTTACCACCAGTTTCTAACACCAGTTTCCAGGCATCTCATCAGTTAAGTTTGACTGTATTAGTAGAGGTCTTGGTCTGATAGAGACTGACTTGCTGCTAATTTCTTGGATGTATTTAAGTTTTTTCTCTTCGTTTTGTCATATTTAAAGTAAATAATAGGAATAGATGCTTCAAATCACAGACACATTCAAGTAAACATCTAGAATTCGGGGTGATAAAATTTTCCGTTTTCCAGGTCTGTCATGTAAGGAGCTTAGAGTCCTTTCTATACAGGAACAAAGTTAAACAAACTGCAAGTCAATAGCTCTTCTTAGATTTATCAAGGAACCAAAGTCACAGGGCAAACCACTGCCCCCCAAATTGGAGAAACAAGTGAATACAGAGAATCACTACTTATCAGAGCAGAAACCTCTGCGGGAACCGGTGCCAGAGTGGGAAAACCTAAACTGTAATTGATGAATTGCTGAAGGCTCAGTGTGGAAAAGTCTGAGAGTCAAAAGCTCCAGGGACCCTGGTCTTAGAGGAGCTATTGCACTTGTCTGTTTTATCTCCAGAAGGACTGCCAGGCAGTCAGAGTGAAGATGGGAGAAAAATCCCCTTGTGCTTCTGACAGGGGGAGGGGAAAGCTAACCATTTTGAATTATGCTAGAGCATTCTCCTCTGCCTGCCCTCAAAAGAAACTATTTCAGTAAAGCCTAATGGACTGGTGTTATGCCAAAGCCTAACCTACCTGGAGGAAGGAAAGCCTCCTCTCACCTTCCTAAGAAGGACAAGGCGGGGACTGAGAAGCATGTATTAAGGTCATTGCTCAGGGACACAGGCCCATTGAAAGTTTATGACCTAATCACAGGACTACAGAAAGTTTCCTCTGCTCCTATATACTTCACCACACCCTCACCAAAAGCCTATTTACTACACTTCGCTTTACCCAGTACATCATTGTCTGCCTTTCAATAAAAAATTACAAGGCATACTATAAGGAAAAAACAGTGTAAAGAAACAGAACAAGTGTTAGTATTAGACTTAGATCTGGCAAGGATGTTGTAATTATCAGACCCAGAATCTATATGATTCTAACTATGATTAATTTGCTGAGGGCTCCAATGGAAAAAGTAGAAAACTTATAAAAATAGATGAGTAATGTAAGTGGAGAGATGGGAAGTCTAAGAAAGAATGAAGAAAGACATGCTACAAATCAAAAACACTGTAACAGAAAGGAAGAATGCCTGTGATAGACTCATTAGTAAAACTTAAGTGCATCTAGATGTTTTAAGCTTATTCAAATGGCACTTTTGGAAATTACAAACAAGTCTAAACTTTATTGTTTCATGTAACACATTCCACTTCTGGTAATGCCATTTTTTACTTTAAAATGTTCAAGACGGGGTGCGTGGGTGGCTCAGTCGGTTAGGCGTCTGCCTTCAGCTCAGGTCACGATCCCAGGGTCCTGGGATCCAGCCCCGCATCTGGCTCCCTACTCTTCGGGAAAGCCTGCTTCTCCCTCTCCCACTCCCCCTGCTGGTGTTCCCTCTCTCGTTGTATCTCTCTCTGTCAATTAAATAAATAAAATCTTAAAAAAAAATATTCAAGAAAGAGAGCTTGAGAAGAAATAGGAAAGGAAAAAGAACATTGCACACTGCCATTGGATATATAATATACAACTAGAAATTGATTTTGGGTGAAATTGACAAATTGTCCTGTAGAAGTTATTTGGTGAGAAATATTTTTGCCTTAATGAAGATAAATTCAGATGGTGGCATGAGGGATTCTGACATTAGCTATAGAATTTTGATAACTAAAATTGGGGAGGTGTGAATATGAACATTACAAGAAATAAAATGTTCTAAAATACCAAAATATCTTAGTTATGATTTAGAGCATTCTTTTTGTCAGCATATTGTATCAACACTTTTTTTTTTCTGGAGAATTTTTGCATTTCATGCATGATTGCTGCTTGATTTTAATTGACAATAGCCATTAACTGTGTCTGGCTAGGCAGAAATTGAAAATCTAAGAAAAGTAGGAACAGAAAAGAAATATGTTAGAGGCATTTTGTAATATGTTAGGATAATAGCAAGGCAAATCATTAATTTACTGTCTTTATTTTACTATTCTTTAAATTGGGATCATGTTAAAACATACTCTTGTGCAACTTTTTTTTGTCAATCACATATGGTGGGCATCTTTCCAAGTCATCACAAATAGATTTGCCTCATTCTTTACTCATTTTATGGATATACACTAATTTGTCCAACCATTGCCCTATTTATGCTATTGCTTATTTATTAGTTTATAGGTAGTGTGCTTTGGTAAACATAACTGCACATTAAGTCTTTGAGTAGTCATGCTTCTGTAGGGTGTATTGTAAATGTGAGATTAGAAAGTCATGGATTGTGGACATTTACCGTGTTGGTAGTGACTGTCAAATTTCATCCAAAAAAAGATGTTCTTGGGCGCCTGGGTGGCTCAGTGGGTTAATGCCTCTGCTTTCGGCTCAGGTCATGATCTCAGGGTCCTGGGATCGAGGCCTGCATCGGACTCCCTGCTCAGCGGGGAGCCTGCTTCCCCCTCTCTCTCACTGCCTGCCTCTCTGCCTCCTTGTGATCTCTCTCCCTCTGTGAAATAAATAAATAAAATCTTTAAA
>LNAC01001454.1:170136-184284 GCA_002007465.1 Ailurus styani
AAAAAAAAAAAAAAAAAAAAAAGATGTTCTTTCCTCTAAGATCAAAGTGCCTATATCTTACACATTTGCCATCACCTGGTGTGATCAGTCATTCTAATTTATGTAAATCCAGTAGGACTTAATTTGTATCTGGAGTCTCTGGTTCAAAATGCTAGACTGATGGCCTGCATCTAACTATTCTATTCGTTAAAATTGTAGAAAAAATATTAAAAAAAATGAAGGTGTAAGGAGAACAAGTAAAGGTGCTGCCAGTGGCCAGAACTCTGGAAAAAAATATGTGGAAAATGGAAAACAGATGTGATTGGACAAATGGCAACAGTCCAGCGGGAACACAACTCAGAGCAGCTTCAACCCAGGGGTCAGCAAAGATCGCTTGAGTGGGCCATGGAACAATCATTACAATTGTTCATGTAGAATGGTATTTCTAACAGGCTGGACCTTTGGTCATTCCTCTTAGCCCTTGTTAATCAGAACTGCTTGAAGGAAGGGGCTTTTGCCCCTTAGCTAACACTAAAGGACTTTCTTAAAGAAAGTGGTTGGTCTTAGGACAGATCCCAGAGAAAATTTAAGTCTATGAATGAAGTGGGGATATGTGTGTAGGAAATCCTGATCTTTACAACAGACGTGCCAAGGAAAACAAGAGGTACAAGTAGGTGCCCAGGAAGGAGATCTAGCAATCTGTTCTATCCCTACAATAACCATGGCTGCCCCTAGAGGCACGGTTTTTACCACAATGTTTGCATACCCTATGTCCAACCATAATCCAGGATGAATGCCTCTTGACATACTCCCATATTCCATTGACCTACCTAGAAACTGTACTCAGCCTTTTCATTCAAGGGAGAGATGCTGGTATAAGCAGATGTATAATTAAAGTAAATCCGTTCTACCTCTCCTAAACCATATATTGAAAAATATGAACAAATGAGGTTTAGAAGGTAGTTGTTGAAAACCAAAAGGAAAAGCATGAGAACAAAGATGAGCAGAACAACTCATCTGAATTAAAAAGAAATTATTCAAATTATGTGCAAAAAATTCAAATTCATGTTCTCCGAGTAAATAAAGAGCTTTCTTCCATAAAACAGGCAGGAGTTTCTGAAAACAAACAAACAAACAAATAGATTGCTGACATTAAAACAAAAATCAGTGGATGGGCTAAATAATAAATCAAGTGGGATTGCAGACCTTGTTGGTGTTCTTGAAGATGGAATCAAGGAAACCTTCCACACTGTATAATAACAAAAGAGAGTCAGAAAATCAGGAAATAGTGTTAAGATGGGAAGCAGATGTCTAGGCATCTAACATGATTCTAGTGGGAGTTACAGAAAGAGATAGTAAGAAAGAAGAGAGGTTGTAGCTAAAATATAATAGAAGAATTTTTTTTTGGTAGAAGAAATACAGCTCTTTAGATTGAAAGATTTCACTAAGTGCGAAGCAGAATGAAGGGAAAGAAAACCCAGTGCTAACTTAGTAGACTTCTGTTTGTTCTGTTCAACTTTTTAGACTTTTGATAGCTCCTCTACCGTATACTAGACGTGGCCAATTAATCCTTCTTAGGGGATCCGTAGAGAAGCTGGAAAAGAGTGGCTGTTATCCTTTCTGAGGTCTCCAGTGCTTAAGCACCCAGTGACCATGAAACAAAGAGGGGCTCTTTTTAAAGGAGAGTATCAGCCTAAGAAAGAATCCAACACATAGGAGGCCAAGTCTGAGAATGGGAAGGAGACCCAGACCTAATAACCTTGTTTAAACCATCCATATGTCCACATCTGATTTTAACACTACCCCTTAGGCTTCCCATTATGAACTGAGTAGTTGGAGATGGGATTCTGTCACAAAAGTCTTGGTAAAATACTTAATATCTCCTAAGGGTATTCTAGTACTCTAAGGATAAAGAGAAGATCCTAAGAACTTCCAGAGAGCAGAGGAAATGAATTATTTACTAAGGTATATGAATTATAGTGAAATTCAACCTTTGATCAGTGACCCTGGGTGGTAGAAGTTAGAGAAGCAGTGTCTTCACAATGCAGGGAAGGTGGGGAAAGGTCGGGAATCTACGATTCTATATTCAGCCACATTAACAATTAGGCCTGAAGGCAAAATAAAGATTAATGGAAGTGCAAAAATTTAGGATGTTCATGAGTAGATTATAATAGTATTTTGGTGGTATGAAAAAGGAATAAGGCTTAAGAGAATTGAAGGAAGCTAGAAAGGAGGTAAAAGATCTTTCGGAGTGGGTGCCTGAAAACATCTCCAGGTGGAAGTGATTTATGTATTTCTTGTGTATCACTCCTCCTGGTTCTTTAGTGAATAGTATCTATACGTTTAGGAAAAAAATCCTAAGAAGTACTCTTTATTGGTTTTCCATTTTCAGAATCAACCCATATGGACAAAGCACAGAGATGGGCTTAACTTTTATAGGAAGACAAAATGCACATGCTTTAGAATGCAGCCATTGCAATTGGGGACACAGTGATTGGCTGTAAGCAATTATGAAATAAATGTAACTGCTCTAAGTAATCTCATGGAGTGGCGTCTGAATAAAGAAACAACTAGATTAGGCGTCCACCTTAGAGGTAGGGCAGAAGGAAGATGGGGACACATTAGTTGGGAGCACTGTTGTGTGTGGCCTGAGACAGCGTCTTCAGAGGAGAGGCTTAGGTGTGGCAAGGCAGCCGCTGGGACAGTGTTTGCTCTGGAGGAAAGCATTCAGACCATTATAATGCCCATCCTAGTTTTCTCCCCCCTGAGGCCCCGTCATCACTCAGGATTGAATATGTCATTTTGTCGTCTGAGGTGGTTTTGGTTAGAAGATGCAGAATGTAGTCACTTTTCTGGGAAGGAGGATTATATGTGATAAAATGATGCCTTTTTTAGTGGACTGGTGTTTTATCTTAAATATTTAAAAAAGAGAAAGGGAGGGAGAGAGCTGAAATGTCCCACTTTCATTTTCCCCATGTGAAATCTGTGTGAAAGGGCTTAGCCTCTTTCCAGAGAAATAAGAGTCTCACTCACAAAGTGCATAAACAACAGAAAAGAGAAACAAAAAAATGCTAATTGGCGATTAAAGGAGTGAAGTTCAATATTTTTTGACTGTATGGCAAAAGCTTATATTCTCAAGAATAAACATTTCTAATGAGGTCCAAAGACTACAGGGCAAAAAGAAAATGGGATAGTAAAGACTTTTTAATAATCTAAAATAGCTAGGGAGAAATAGACCGTTCTAAGGCTCGATGCGCACCATAGCAACTCAACTGGTTGAAAAATGAAAAATTCAGCCTAAATGTTAGGTTTTTGTTTTTGTTTTTTTCCTGCACCATAGCAAATAATTTCCTCTATGTCACCCCTTTCTTCTTCTCAGTGGCTAAAAATTTGGCTTCTCTGACTTCAGATACTATAAGGTAAAGGAAATATGAAATCTCTAGGATGTGAAGTGGACTTTATCTCAGGCCAGGGTTGGGCGAAGGAGAAGACATGGGGTCAATTTCAAGTGAGGAACCCAAGATGATCGCGGAGCTGTGCTGCCGAGAGTAGGCACTCCAGCTCCTGTCCCCTGAGTGTCATCCAGGGACAATTTTATGAAACCTACGCATGAGAAGGCAGGATTATGAATTAAATCGTATATAGGAACGAGCGTGGAGAATGTTTAAGAAATTGATGTATTAAAACGAAGAATGATCCAAGGGTCTACTTCCAGGAAAGAGTTCATTAGCAAGAAAAAATGCTCAGTGAAAGGCCACGGGAAGAAATGGTGGGAGCAGAGAAAAACCTCATACAGCTCTTAGGTGCGTGTGCTCGCCCTGCTAGGATCATGGTGGAATGGCTTTTTCTTTTCTTTTCTTTTTTTAAATTAAAAAAAAATTTTTTTTAAATGGCTTTTTCTAAGAGAGAACATTAGTATACGACCTCCAAAACGTATCAGTGGGCATATTTGATTTACACAAAAAGACTTAGAGTCTGTGGAGAAAGGGGATGATCCCCAAAATAATAGCTGATATTTAGAGTCCATCCTTCGTACAGATGAGGCTTTGACAGGTGGAGCAACTTGCCGAAGATCTCACCAGAAAGCCCCAGACCATGTGTTTTTGTCAGTTCAGGCTGCCATGGCAAATGTCAGACTGGGTGCTTAAACCACATGGTTATGGAGGCTGGGAAGTCCAAGATCAAAGTGCTGGCTGATTTGGCTCCTGGTGAGAGCCCACTTCCTGACTTCTTGCTGTGTCTTCCTGCCTCCTTCCTTGATGTGTGGGCACAAAGAGAGATCTCTGTCTTTTCTACTTAAAAAGGCACTAATCCCATCATGAGGATCCCACCCTCATGACCTCATCTAAACCACTTCTGCCATTTACTAGCTGGGTGTCATTGGCAGGTTTTCTAATTTCACTGAACCTCAAGTTCCCCATCTATAACCTGGCAGTGATGGTCATACCACCTTCATCCTAAAGTGGTGGCGCTTAAATCACTAATCGCAATAATGTCTGAAACATAGTGATTGCTTGAATATTAGCTTTTTAAAAAAATTACTCCCATCTATAGGTGAAAAAACAGATTCAGAGAAGTTAAATCACATGCTAAGGGCAATGGTTCTTACGTAGCAAAGCTAGGATTCTGATCTCTAGCTGCTTTAAGGCTCAGTCCTTGCTCCTAAGCCTTTTGCTGTAATGAATCCAGGGTCTGGCCTCACAACTCTGTTTTCTAAAGACCATTCAGGATGCTCCCCCCCCCCCATCACATATTTAAACTCCACCATGGATTGTCTATGAACAGGTTGCCTGGTGTGCCTGGGCATGTCAAGGTTAAGGCAATGAATAAATTAGGAAATCGACACAGTTGCAGGTGACCCATTTTTAAAGATCGAATTTAAAAGCACTTTGTCTTCAAAAGAAACTGGATTAAGCGGAACTGCCCTGTTTAGCTAAAACATGGACCATCTATTTGAAGAAGCATTTAGAATATTTTATTTCCAATGGTTGCTTGTTCTTAAATGCATAATGTTAAAGAGGAGAGCAGAGCTTTTAGTTTCAGTGACTTTGAAGTAAAAAAAAAAAAAGCACTATAGTTTTTATAATCCATATCCAAAGTGCAGAATAGCATGAAGAAGTACAAATAAAGCATATCCTGAAATGTTATATTCAGAGGAATCTCTTTGTAAGGTAGCATTAAAGGGAGGTGTAATGAGCTCTTTATAGGTTAACTATATGACCTTAGGCTTTTATTTTCTGTAATTTTTTGCTTTTTTTTAAATGTTTTGGGAAACCATGGAATATTAGAGACCCTAAGCTGGATAATGATGTGCATTTAACTAAAAGGAAAAGGTTCTAACTCATCCAATGACAGTGTCCAGACTTTTGGCCCCAAACCTGCTGGGGATCTCATCACAGGATGACATTAATTTTGTGAATTTGTCACATTCTGGGACTGATCCCAGTAGGCTCAGAACACTCATTTGTCAGTGCACTGCAAGTGGTTTCTTCTCTTAGATGTGGACTCATAAACTCACAAACTCCTGATCATAATATATAAAGCCAGAAAGCCAACTGATGAACGTCCAGCAAACCATCCTTGCCAAAGGCGTAGACACATGCCACTAGCCATCCCATTACCTCCCTGTAGGCACAGACAACACATTTTAGTTTGCTGGTTGTGAAGCTGTAACCAGCCAAGACAAGTGAGTTACATATTTTAAATATTCAGTGGCATGAGGCTGAGGTGGTTGATTACATTAAGACCACCAAAGAGTGATACCTGCCACCAGGACCAGATTCCTTAAATAGCACTTGGCTGGGCACTGCTCTGCGTGACCTTGGGCAAATTACTTGCCTCACTGTGTTTCAAGTTCTCTATCCATAAAAATGTATGAATAAATGGTTCAGCAAAGTGCTTGAGCTGTGGGAAACCATTGTTTTTATCATCCATGCTTTAATTGCCCAACAGGCTCTTTTTTTTCACATAGAAATCATCTCTCTCTTCTATCTCTTTAAAGTGACTTTGTACATCTCTGATTTTAAAGCTTAACTCACAGAGGAAAACAATTTCCATACTTCCAAGTTCTGGTAGCTTCCAGGTAAAGAAAACAATGATAATGAGGCTCTTTTTTTTTTCTTTTTCTTTTTTCTCCTAAGAACGTCTGTGTAGCCAAGTTAAAAATTATTTAGGCTCTTTGGATGTTGATAAAACACATAGCATTCTGTCAAAAGTCTGTAGAAAGGGGACCTGCCTATGTTAATTATCCATATAACTTCCCAAACCTAAAGTATCCTCCGGTGTTGTAGTTTCTTTTCTTTTCCTTAAATATTTGTAATCTAGATAAAAAGCATCGCCTTGTCTTGAGTTTTCCCCGAGTACGTTTCACTTTCCTATGGAACAAAGGGTGGGCATCAGCTTGCTGCTTTCCCCGACAGTCAAGCCTGCTGCCAGAGAACAAAGAGTAGACAACAACAAGGCCTTCATGCTGCAAAGACAATGGACAGAAACGGACACCTGCTTGATAACCATTATTGTGCTGTGGTGGTTAATTCAGCTGCCTCCCGTTTTAGCTTTTTATTAGAAAACTACCTTTGCATCCCGTGGTAAGTCTTCTACCTCTTTTCCCTCTTGTCCTCAGATTGTGTACTTAGAAAGCACTACCCTCCTGTTTGGGGTCAGACATTTGCTGGGGAAATGTATGAGCCAATCTCTTTCAGGATAAGGGAAGCCATTACCTATGGTAATGTGGAGCCCAACTCATAATTTGGTATTTTAGTTTGAGCATTTGGCAGCCCTTTAGTTGTTTTCATTCTAATCAAGGAGTTAGAGTTTCAAAGTAAATCACTTTCCTGTTATGAGTCTTGACTTCCCAGTGTTTCCCCTTGACGTTTCTGTGAAATGTGTTATCCTGGATTAGTACAAAATCAGGCACCAATACCTCAGCATTAAATATCACACGGCTGTATTAACTTTTTATGAGATGAAGCTGAGCTGCAAAACATTCTGTGTAGATTTTGGAGAGGATTGTTTCTGACTGGTGAGTTATGATGACTGAGTTTTTATCTATAGTACTAGAGTAGGGCTGATCGGATTACTGCATTTTAGGCATATAAACCTGAATTATAAAGACGAGAAATATGTTCTCATTGCAAGCAATTCTTTGTGGGTAATGGTGTAACTGTATGAGTTTTTTAAGCTATTGAAATATACTCTGGATGATTGGAAAAGGCTTATATTTCTCGATTCCCTGGGATACTAATATGCATATCTCTAAAAGGAAATGGAATATAATGGCCTTGCCAGGGCTGTCTGTACTTGATGGGACACCCAGCGCCATCAAATCACGGGCTGCACTAAATGTGATTAGGAGCTGTCACAATACATTTAGGCCTCATCGGTTAGAGAGAGAATCTGGGCCAAAGGTCATTCTCTACAGCAAAGTGGGCATTTAGTGCTTTTATTTGCGCTAATGGTAAATGATAGTTAATGAAAATCATTTATAAACCTTGTCCAAACCAGTGTTTCTCTACTGAAAACGGCGGCTGGCTGCCTCTTGGAAGGGCTGTAATTGCAATACGGTTGACGCCATGTGATAGTAATTGGGCTCACAGCTTAATGAACTCTGTGTCCGGGAACTCATTTCCACATAGTGGGAAAACAGGCTGAGGTAACAGCCCTCCCTGATGGGAACTCATACTCCTGCTTTGTCAGGTGGACCTTTGTCACTTTGCACTTTGAAGTGAAATATTACCACCTTTGAAATGATGTGCCCAGTCCGAGGCCTCATACTTTTGGATCGTCGTTGACATGTACCCTAATGATGATTAATAGCCCTTTCAAGTATACTAGTTGTTTTAAAGGTCATTTAATCTTTATGTAGCAGCTTAATTGAAATTTTATCCTTCTTATACACCTGGCATTCATTTGGGGAGGAGAAGATGTGGTTGCTGCAAGCTGATGAGGAATAATTTATTTGGCATTCCTTCTCTTTCCTCAGGTTTTCGCTATATTTGAAAAGACTTTACCTTCGTTTTACTTTTTTGCAGTAGTTGCGGTAAAGTTTCTCTTGGCGAATCCAGTGCTTGGCAACTTCTTGGCTTGATTCCATTTCATCAGCCAACCGCCGGGAGGCAACACCCAGCTGCTTAGCCTTACTTACCTTGGGACTCACCAACGCCTGAGCAAGAGAATGGTGACCCAGCCCAAGGACTGGTATTTGAAAGAGAGTGTTTCTGAGGACTTTCAGCGGTCTCTAGAAGACTCAATATTTGGGATGATTTATACAGAAGACCTAATAATCACTAATGGTTATTGAGTCCTTACTCTATGCTAACCCCTGAGCTACGCCTTTGATGTGAATTAACTCACTGAATCTTTGTAAAGATCCTATGAGGTCTGTAAGGCCTCCTCATTTTATAGATGAGGATGTGGGAATGACAGGTTATATTACTCCCTCAAGTCAGACGGCTAAGGAGGAGGACTGTGCTTAGCCCATGCGGCCTTGTGTGCAAATTAGGGGAAGACGCTCCCTCTGGTGATGGTTTGGCTGTCCCAGCACAAGATGAATGGCAGTCCTTGTTTGCACCTGCTGCCAGGTACCCTTGTGTCCTGTGTAACCTGCACAGCCTGTGTGGCAGCCCGGCCACTGGTGGACAGATCCCGAATCTGCGGCAGGAAGAGCGGTGCCGTCCAGTGGAAATTGTGTGCCATTTTAACTTTCCAGTAGCCACATTTTAAAAAGAAACAGGCAAAAATATATTTTTAAAAAGATTTTATTTATTTGACACAGAGAGAGAGAGATCACAAGTAGGCAGAGAGGCAGGCAGAGAGAGAGGAGGAAGCAGGCTCCCCGCTGAGCAGGAAGCCCAATGCGATGCTGGGCTCAATCCCAGGACCCTGAGATCATGACCTGAGCCGAGGGCAGAGGCTTTAACCCACTGAGCCACCCAGGTGCCCCACAAAAATATTTTCAAGGATGCCTTGTACTTAACCTAATGGATTCAAAAAGTTATTTCAACCTGTAATCAATATAAAAATTATTGAGATGTTTTACATTCTTTTTATTTCTATCTAACCCTTCAAATCCATTGGGCATATTATACTCAGGTTTTTCAGTTGATACTTAGAAACATTTCAAATGCTCAGTAGCCACATGGTGGTGGTTCGGACAGTTCTTGAGCCCCAAGTCTTCACACCCCCCCCTTCCCCGATTGATTCTGAAAGAATAAGCTGCATTCACTCAAACCATCTCAATTAAGAAAACCTTATAAGAAACAATCAGGGGGCGCCTGGGTGGCTCAGTGGGTTAATGCCTCTGCTTTCGGCTCAGGTCATGATCTCAGGGTCCTGGGATCGAGGCCCGCATTGGGCTCCCTGCTCAGCGGGGAGCCTGCTTCCCCCTCTCTCTCTGCCTGCCTCTCTGCCTACTTGTGATCTCTCTCCCTCTGTGAAATAAATAAATAAAATCTTTAAAAAAAAAAAAAAAGAAAAAGAAACAATCAGGTAGATCAGAAATTCCAAACATGGTTCCTTCTGGCTGCTATCAGGGTAATTATGAAATCTTTGTTTTTGCATACAAAGGGTACATCAGCACTATTCTGAATATAGTCACGTCTTGGTGATACAGAGTCTGAATATCTATATTAATGGGCTGTCAAATTCTGTGGATCCTTTAGTTGCTGTCTTTTTGCCATTCCTTCTGTCCTTTGCATTTCAGCCACAGAATGGCAAAGATCTCCAGAGGCGTTAAGACTCTAACCAAAGAACTTTTCAACATCTCAGCATCTCTGGTAAGAGTAATGTGGCCCAGAAGCTTAAAGACATTTCTGGATGACTGCTTCAAGGACTTTCAATGTTGTTTATACTCTGTAGAGTTAGACAAAGTTCCCAGAGGCACAGAAACACAGGCTGAGCCTAATTTCTTGTCTTCTTACGGTGCCTGCTAGCATGATTTAATTAATTAAATTTAATTTATGGAATTTTTTTTCCTTAGATTATCTACTTCATTCTTTTTGGTAATAGGGTATGAATCAGACTGAATGTCATCAGTCTATAACTGGTCATATCTTTTTGGAAAATGTTCAAGATTCTTTTGAAACTCTGGGAAGTGGTGACATCACTTAAAAGGGTTTGTAGAGCTTTAATTACTAATTGCTTACTACGATTGCAGTCTGGGAAAACTGCCATATGGTGGAGAGTGGTTCTTGGGTGGCATGGCCCAGTTTTCTTGAAGCAAGGAACTTTGTGAGTAGTGTAGCGTTTGGGGAAGAAGACAGGCCTTAGGATATTAGGTTTGGTATGGCCTCTCTTCGTTTTCTTATCAATAACATGAGAAAATGAACCCTGCTACCTGGGATTGCCGTGAAAAACTAAGGAGAACTTAGGTACAGCATCCAGCTTTGTGCCCAGCAGCGATTAGACAATCCCTAAATTACAGCCATCATTTTTTTGAGTCGGTTATACTTTTTTTCTCGACAAAACGTTAACTAGTAACATTTATGGTTTATGTTTAACAAAGACTAATTTTTAGTTCTCAGGGTCATGATCTCACTATACAGCTGTGTTATTAGAAAGACAGTAGTATCTTTCTCAGAGAAAGAATGGAGAAGTTACCAAAATAAATTAAGATGATATTAATTATGTAAGACTAGTGAAAAGCATTGGATAAAAAGTAGAACTTTTTGGTGTCATGGAGGTAGAAAGATTGCTAAACAAAACCCAAAAACATGTATATATTATCCCTGCAAAATGGTGTTAAAAGATACTAGGATATCTTTTTTTTTTCTTTTTTGCCCTTTTTATTCTTTTTTCCCCTCCCTCCCTCCCTCCCTTCTTTCTTTCTTGGAAGGAAATGGGTTTGGTTGGTGGGAGATTTGGACTTGGGGTCTTGTGTTTGGAACAGGGAGTTCTGTGACTATAAAAGTTTAGCTTCCAGATCAGGGTGATATGGGTGGGTTATGCCTGTGGGGATATTTTTATTCAAGAAATGCTATTAGTCTGACCTACTGAGGTCTGGATAATGGGTATAAAATTCAAATGCTCCTTATTTTAATTTATATGTGTTACTGAGTTGTGTTGCTTTACTCTTTGGAGTGGCTACCAAGTTTCTTTCAAAGAATGAAATGCATTTTAGAATAAGAGTCAAAGAAATAGAGGTACTGAGATGCAGTTGGACACCTCATCAGTTAAAAGCCTCTTGTGTAAGCAGCAGATCCCAATTCTGTCCAAGTTTTGGTATAAAAGGGGAGTTTAGAACAGGGACACTGGGGTAGTAGGCTGAAGGAGGATGTCTGGTAATAGATTAGGAACAAGCAGTTCTTGGCATCCAGTGTTAAGATCCAGCATTTAGAGCATGTTTTATCATTTATGATCTTGTGCCACTTTGCTCAAGATTGGGAGTTACAGTAAAGTGTCCAGCGGCTGCCCTTGGGATTAGTTGGGGTGCCGGGCTTTTTAATTCCACCATAGCTAGAGAGTACATCTGGATGCTGAGTTGCCAAGGCGGTCAACCAGGGAATATCCACTACAGGTGCAGTTTTCACTTAGGAGCAATTGCTGTTAACAACTGCTTCCACTGGTCTGAATTTTCCTGTGGCTTTTTCTAGTGCCGATGCCCTAGTTCACCTTGCCTGCCTTCATAGGGTCAGGTCTCTGGCTTAGTCAGCTGCCATGTTGCAGGTGCTTTGGTCTTCCAAACTTTGACCTTCTTGTGGCGGGCCACAATCTCAGCAGCTGTTGAACATTTCTCTGTGGAATGGTGCTATTTCCATTACAGTTTTCCTGTTCTTTATCTCTTATATGCCAAAAAAAGCAAGAAGAGAGACAAGAAAGAGCAAGTGATATTGCAATTTAAGTCTACATCTGTAAAGTCAAAACATAGCACAATTTATAATGATCTTTATATGCTGAGCTTCTCTTGACAATTAGTAGCGTAGTTTTATCCCTCTTATTTTCTGTAACACTCCTACACACACACACATGTGCACGCACGCACACACACACACACACACGATTATGAAACTGTCATCAACGTGATATTTTTTTCCCTCTAGCAGTGAAATCTGATCAGTGCCTTTGTAAGTCAATGCCCATGGACAGTGTTGAGCATGATTGTGTGGTTGATGGATACAGTGGAGAGGCTGGCATGGTGTTTCCCACACATCTCTGTGAGATGCTGCAAAGATAACTTTGACATTTTAATATAGTGTCAATACACATTATGATTCAGAGAGCATTTTTGTGTAATGCTAGGCACATAATAGGAGGTCAATAAATTCATGTTCCTGATTGATTGATGCGGCACCTGTAGTGCGTAATTATTCATCTTTCAAGACAGTGATTAGGACCTGGCTGGTAATAGAAATTGTGAAATATCATAATTTTGTTAGAGTTGGCTCCTTCTATTCTTTTGCATTTTTAAACTCCTTCAACCATAGCTGTGGGTATAAGGCATTCTCAGAAGGAGGATATGAGGCAAAGGATATGAGTAAAAGACACAGGTTCTGTCACGGTGTCAGGTCCAAATGGTCATATATTCCGAGGAAACCAGGCCAAAGCCTAAACTGCACACGAAATTCCTGCATACGTCCCTCAAAATTGTCAGTCACTTATAGAACATGGCTCTGTTTTTTTTTTTTTAAAGATTTTATTTATTTATATGACAGAGAGAGAGAGATTACAAGTAGGCAGAGAGGCAGGCAGAGAGAGAGAAGGAAGCAGGCTCCCTGCCGAGCGGAGAGCCCGATGCGGGCCTCGATCCCAGGACCCTGAGATCATGACCTGAGCCGAAGGCAGAGGTTTTAACCCACTGAGCCACCCAGGCGCCCGTCTGTTTTTGTAGGCTGTCATCTATTTATCTTCAGATAACTCTTGTCCTAATTTTCAGACAGGAGTGTGTGAACCCACATCTGTAGAAATGGGGCTCTGATAGTTTTAAGCCGATGCAATGGAAGCTGTTGGTGAAAAAGAGATGTTGGTTATTAGAAACCTGCCATCATGGGGGTCATTTTGTCTTTTATTATTTATTCATGTATTTTTAAAGATTTTATTTATTGGAGAGTGAGAGTGCACGCATGAGCGGGGATGGGGGCAGAGGGAGAGAGAGAATCTCAAGTAGACTCCCACTGAGTGTGGAGTCTGATGTGTCTGGGGCTCAGTCTCATGACCATGAGATCATGACCTGAGCTGAAGTCAAGAATCAGATGCTTAACCCACTGAGCCACCCAGGTGCCACCATGGGAGTTATTTTAATCTCTTACCCACAAATGAGTCTGGAAATACTCTCAGTTGTTAGTGATAGGAAACTGACCATAACCAATAACCAATTCAAGAGAAATGAAATGTGTTGACTTATAGCTTGAAGTTCTAAGGGTAGCACTGTCTTCGGGCTCAGTGAACTTCAGGGCTCAAAGTAGAATTTCGTTTCTCTTTACGTCTTGGCTCTGTTTTCAGTGTATTTGCTCTGTGCTCACACTGCATCTTCCCTTCCAGTCATAGATGGCTGACATGTTTTTTAAGAGGACTTTTTGGAAGTCCCAGCAGCCTTACTGGTTTCAGCTGGGTTGTGTGTTCATTCATGGATGCTTCACTATGGCCATGGTGAATATCAAATCATAAGTGGTTCAGGTCTGTGTTATACACTTTGTACCTGGAGTTTGGGGTTGGAGTCCCTCTCCAGCCACCTCCAAGTATATTCCTATTGGCATACTGTATATGTGTTATCTTTTTAAATAAAATAATACAGGTGAAATAGTAGGACATAATACAACATTGAAAGTGGCTGTCTCTTGAGTGGTATTGTAGGTGATTTAAACTTTTTTTTGCTTCTACTCTTTGTGGTTTCTAAATTTTCATATGTGAGAGTAAAATTTTTACAAGTAGAAAAATTATCTTAATTGTAATTACAACTTAATAGTAAAAAAACTATTACTGCATTCTTTGAGAAAATAAGAGTTTTTTCCTCCTACCACTTTTTTGCATTTTTAAAAAATTTTTAAATTTTTTATTTTTTATTCTTTGCCCCAGGGGTACAGGTTTGTGAATCATCAGGCTTACGTCTTTCACAGCATTCACCAAAGCACAAACCCTCCCCAATGTCCATAACCCACCCACCCTATCCCTACTCTCCCAACCCCAGTAACCCTCAGTTTGTTTTGTGAGATTAGGAGTCTCTTATGGTTTGTCTCC